>APFE031163793.1:156944-199264 GCA_000404065.3 Pinus taeda
GTCTTATGGAAATAATCATTTTACCAATTGATATTAATGTAGTATTCAAATACAAAACTAACTTACTTTTCAAAGTAACCCTTAATGCTTAAGAGTTGTTTCAATATGGTTAATGTTTTGAAATTTGTTGAATTATTATTATTTAAATATAGTGATCCTTTCAAAATCAATGAAAACAATCCTGAGAGATTAACAGGGTCGGTGAAAGTCGGCATTGTTACCCCACTGAATCTCTGATACGTGATTGGTTTTCTGTTAAGAAGGTGGTTGAAAGGTAATATAACAAATGATGGTTAAAGTTCAGCTTAGTAAAATGTATCTCAGCTTAATAAAATGTATCTCAATATTTTCCATCTTTGAATTCAACCAGCACAATCAACTAGTTAAAAAACATGGGGTGTGATTAACTTAATTTAGCATTATTTTAATAAAATTATTTAAATAATGAGTATTATGTAAATTATGAGATTTAAGTGAAAATCTCTTTGGGGTCAAGTGGACAAAAAAAAACAAAATTACATAACAAATAAAATCCAACTTTTATTATGGATTAGATGTAGAAAGAAATGTTGTATTATTGGGCGAGAGTTGTTCTATTGAAGAGATGTTGTGTGGTTCTATTGAAGAGATGTTATGGAGGTGTTTTATGGAAGGGATGTGTTATGTAAAGTATTGTTAGGTTCAGAGATGTTGTAATGTCTTGAGAGAGTTGTTCTATGAAAGAAATGTTGTAATATCTGGAGAGTTGTTTTATGAAAGAAATGTTGTATTATTGGCAAGAGATGTTGTATTCAAAGAGGTGTTTTATGGAAGAGTTGTTGTAATGTCTTATTATTTTATGTAAAGTATTATTACGTCTAGAGGTGTTTTATGGAAGAGATGTTGTAATGTCCTGTTATATTATGTAAATTATTGTTATGTTTAGAGGTGTTCTACTAGAGTTGTTCTATTGAAGAGGTTATGTTATGAATTTTTTTTTTTGACTTGGTTAAATTACATGAAAAATAAATAAAATAAAATGAAATTAAAAATAAAATAAAATAAAAAAATAATATATATGAGTAAATGTAAAGTATTAATTACGTTTGGAAGGTGTTCTACCAGAGTGTTCAATTGAAGAATTATGCTATGAAACATTTTTGACTCGGTAAATACATGAAATAAAATAAAAATAAAATAATATTAATTAATTAATAATAATAAAATTGAGGTAAATAGTCATTTCTTGCTTGGGTTTTTGGGTTCTATGTTTTGACAAAACCATGGTTTTGCACTACCAACCTAGAATTCACTTTTAAAGTCTTGATCTTGCAAACACAGATGGAATCAGATTCTTTTCACTCTAAAAGAGTTTGCCACCTCAAATGTTTGATCCTATTGGTGCTTAGTGTCCATAATTAATGAAACTGGCTAGTTTAAGTAAAACAAAATGAGATAACTTGAAAATATAAAATGATACAAGAATATTCAATAGTAGGATGCAAATAAGCTTTTAAATAATAAATAAGATATATAATAATATAAAATGTGAATGTTTAACTAATAATTAAATATAAGATGATATATATATATATTATTATAATATATATATAATATATATATAATATATATATTAATATATATATAAAATATATTCCAAAGAGTGTGATTTTCTTTGAATAACGATGATGAGTCAACTTGTTTTATCTAAAATATTAAACAATAAATATTGATTAAAATCAAAACTACCATCTATTGTACTACAAATAAAATAAAAACACATGTTGAAAGCCATAACATTAGATCAAAAGTCTAAGGAGGTCATTATAGCTCGATACAGGGCATTCACCCTTGTAGGAGCCAGAGGCTTGATTTCACACTTGAGGTGACTCTCCAAGTGGGTAGTTGGGCATCTTGACTCACCAAGAAAGAATGTTGATATCGTTGAACCCACTTAATTTCATTCAAGGTGGAAATAATATTATTTTGATCCTCATGCTTCTCTTTTAAGACCTTGCGCAAAAGGGTTTTCATTTTTTAATGGATGGTGATGGAGTTTAGGTGCTAGCTCCATCTTCATTTGGTATGAGCAGGGTTGGGAACCCAGCGGACTACCTACTTCAAGATTTAAGATTTCGCAAAATCATGATGGTCATTGGCAGTGAGGGCCTTGAGATGGAAGATCTCTTCATGAATTTTGGGAGGGGTAGAAGAATTAAAAATAGTGATAGCTTCCTAGGCTTAGGCTTGGGGATGCAACCTTCCTTGGGGTTCACAACCACCCCTTGGAAATTGCGCATACATTGTCGAGGCATAATTCACCAATTAAAATAGAATCATACAAAATGGATAGATGCCAAAAATCCAAGAATGAAAGGATAGAGGCTGATAAAGTTGAAATGAGAGTAGGGTTGAGTGTTGCAGGGCATACTAGGTGCCCAAGGCCATCACAAAAGAAAGATCCAAAGAAACACAGAGACAGGTACAAACCTTTGGGTAGGGTCACTCGCTATCTAGAGGCCTACACAATGTAGTTTGTAATGCAAATCACCAAAATAAATAATGCATTTGACTAACTTGCAACAAAAAGACACCAAATCAAAGGAAAAATAAGTGGATCCAAAAGGAATAAACAATACCCTGATGGAAGAAACCAACAATGCCTAAGCTGTCAAATTCACCTTCACTGGAGAAAGGATGGAAACGTCTACAATTATAGCCACCAACTTCAAAGAAATCCACACAGTCCAGTAATATACCACCTTGGCACGTTAAGAATAGATTGCTAGTCCAACACTCAACTTCCCCTATGAGCACCAGGTCTCTCTAGATGCGTAAGTTAGAATAGTATGCATGCATACAAAACTCACCTTGGCACCATTGTCCAAAACAAGCAACCTCACTTGAGGAAGAGAGGGTGACGTAAACCATGTTTCTGCAAACTTATTTGCACAAGAAGACCTGCCATTACTACTAATCTAAGAGTGTAATCCCACCTATGAGAAGGAACCATAACACACCATAAATGCTAGAGAGTAGAGTCTCTTCACATAGAGCAGTTAAATAGATGAGGATTCTCCATGGTATTGAATATAGAAAGGAGTATTCACATGTGCAATGCATGGGGTAGGCTAGTCATGCTACCCTATTTCTTAAATGTCATGGGAGGTAGAGGGGTGGCACGCTCACACCCAACCTCCGAGATCATTTCATTAACGACCTCGATCGAGAGAATATAAAAAATTTCATTAAATTAAAATATTATATTGAATAAAATATGTGAGGGGATGATAAAATAATGATATTATAGTGAGGGATCAAGAAGATTAAAAGTTATGTTCTTTAGTTAAGATGTGTCTTTTTCATTAGTAGTAGTAGTTATTATTATTATTATTATTATTGATAATGATAATAATAATAATACGTTAAGGTCATGACCCAAATACTGATTTTGTGTATGAAACCTCATTGTTTGCAGGATAAGGTACACACCTTTGCACAACAATTTGGCATACTCTATTCCGCTTTGGATTTGAACATGTGACCTCTTGCAAGGAAACACATGCTTTTAACCATGTTTTCTTCTTAGAAATGCTTTTCCTCAAAGCATATTTATGGAAATACTTTACATTTTTTATCTGACTTATATTTTCCTCAAATGATTATATGTTTTTGTTCTTATCATAGTTGATGATACAATATTATGTGAGTTATGCATATTTTAGTAGAGCTGTCAAATTGTGAAAGTGTCATACTAACATAATTCAATTTTATGCAACATTATGTGGCAATGATTTGGGAAATAAGAAGATTCCACATTTGAGCTCTTCTTTAATATAATATGGTCTTTTCTTAGCTTCTCATATTGATCTAATTTGTAGTTAACTTGTTGAATAAAATGATGATTTTTATAATTTGGATGACGATAAGGCCTCCTTGTATCTTGTATTTATTTTTGGAACCCTCATCTTTTGATATTTTGATGATATGTTGGTTGATAAGATTTCATTTGGAACAATATTAGTTTGTTATTCCCATAGCCTATGTTTTTATAATTGATGACCTCTACTTCAACAAGATTTTTCATTGTTTCTTTATTAGTTGGTGATTCCTTATTAGTTAGTTTCTTTAATCTTTCCTATTGCAACTTCTTTTCACTTTTAACTTCTTCATTTTTTTACTATGATCTTAAGGCAATAAATTTATTTTTCTTTATATAGGATAACTTTGTCAAAATCATTTTGCGTAATTTTTTAAGTTGACTTTTAATTATCTTGAAATATCATATCTTTAATGTCTTTTGATGTTATTGAAGTTGACTTCAATGTAACATCTTGTATTGTTATCTTTTACTTCTTATAGGAGAATGTCAACAACTTTTTGTTTTTTTTTAAGACGAAAGTCCCTAGATTTTCCATTAAGTGTGAACCCAAAATTATGCCAACCCTTCACTCTCCAAGGATTTAATATGAATTATGATACAAAAGTATAATATCCAATGCCTAGTTTTAAATCAGCTAGGTCATATTGTTTCTTGTCCCAAAAGTCTAGATTTTCAATTACATTTGATTTAGGAATAAATAATTAGTTACTAAATTCCATAGTAATGTTATTATTATATTTTTTGGGAGAAATTAATAGTAATATCTTTCCTACCAAGTGTCCCTTCAATTCTAAGTAACACACTAGAAACATAAATTTTAGTAATAACTTAATAATTTAACAATTATTTTTTTTTTACTAGAATTTTCATCTTAATGGTGCACCAATAATGACATTTAGAGGAAAATGAAGTGACTTACTACTTGCATTGTTACAACATTGTTAACTCCTCAAAATCCCTCCAATAATCACATTCTCCATGTAATCCATTGTAATTTCAGTACCCCTCTCTAGCCTTATTGTTTGTATCTCCCTATGGTCAATTTCTACAACTATTTCACTTCCCCCCAATATTTATATTGTTATAGCTTAGTTTGAACTCCCTTAGACCACTTGAGAATCCATGGAAAGATGAGTTTGAGATATTTCATGTTTCCCATGGAAACACCCTACAAATAATAAAAGTAAGACCTCCAACATTCCTAGAACATTGATAGGGAGAGTTGAAATACTCTGAAGACACTCGAAAAAGGTGTTAAATGATCTTATTCCTTTTGCAAAGAGTGTTGAAGTGGATAGGGTTTGGAGCAAGAAAATAGGGCTAGAAAAGGTAAAAATAATATTAAAAAAGAGGATAAGAATGAAAAGAACTTATCAAACAAGGACTAAAGTGTCTAACTTTATCCCCTCTACCTTCTCACCTCACCTATAAATATAAACCTACCATGGGAGAAAAAGAAGGAAGAAATAAAAGTAAGGTTATGTTATAGATTTTCCAAGTATGTTGAAATTTGAGAGAAATAGAGAATTTCTTATTATGGTAATTGCTTGTGATAGTTTTATGTATATATTTTTCATTATTTTTTACTTTGTTCATTACATCATCAAGGAATTACACAACTACAATAAAAAGGAAATAGACATCAGAGATTAGGCTCCAAGCCAGGGAAAAACCCTTAAGGGAAAAACTCATAAATCCTTTCCTTATAATTTCTTTATCAATAAGAGAAATCCAATTCAAACTTAACTAATGATCCAATTTCCAAGTCGACCCTCCAAACTCTATTGTGTTTAGTTCATGAGAGGTTCCTTCCATCATCCATAAATATGTTCTTCTGAAACTTGTATCATATAATGATCACCACATATAGATATATATTATTGCATTATTGGCATTGAACTTGCACCAACTCACATTACAAAGGTGTGTCACCACATAATTCACATCACAAACATACATAACATGTATCATTCCACAAAAGGTACATGAAACTCGCATATTTCCACAAAAGGTATTGGAAACTCACATTTTTCCATATAGGGTACAAGAAACTCACATCAATTTAGAAAATGTATCACAGGCTTCATAGACGTTAGACATTTGAATTCTTCTATCCACAAATGATCACTGAAATTTCTTGTCAAATTGTGGAGAACATGTGTTTGTATATAGTTTTTTACGCATGTGAAAAGAAACATCTTTTGAGTGAGATGATTTGTCATCTTGGATGGCTGAGTTGGCAACTTGGAGGGACAAAATGAAATTTGTAAAAGTAAATTTTTCTTCTTTTTTCTTTTACATAAAATACATATTGACACAAGTACAATGAAAACTATGAATACCAAACCTAGTTACAATTCCAACACTCCCTCTTAACTAGAGAGGTATTCATAATGACTTAACATAATATTCTCAATTTGAGAACTTCTATAAGAAAGGATTTTAGATTGATAAGAATCATCATATCCAACATTGTCAAATTATCAAGGCCTTGACTAACAAGCTCTATCTCTCCACTATATTAGAGCACAATGTTGGGAGCCATAAATTTGGACACCACCGCCTCTCTAGGCACATACCCCTTCTGGATGTTCACTAGGTATGTCCTCAGGACTATTCTTATCTTGGGTACACCACATCCTCAAAGAGTATATATTCTCCAAGACTATTCTTATCTTGGATACAAATCCTCAAAAGAATATTCGTTCCTCAGTTGAGAAGTGCAACAAGAAAGTCTCAATTTGACTTTTCCTTGGTCAAATTGAGAAAATTAGGATTTCCACGTCAATAGACAACTTGGATGCAGTTAACTTGTGTGCCATGGATCTCGTCACTTAGTTAGCTCAGTAAATTCGAGTTAGAGGACTTGGAGTTTAGTTAAGCATGTGTGATTGCTAAATTTTAGTAATCCAGTTGTATTTAGTTAAACTAGTTTTACACTTGGAGGAACTAGTGGAAGGTTAATTTGTAGCGGGACAATAGTCTAACTCAGTGATCATCTATTTAACTGATCAATCAACCTAAAATAACTAGTGCATGTAGAGAATTCTAGTTCCCATCTATGGTGGATATTCCAAGGTAGTGTAACAAGTAGTTGTAAACTAGTTTGAGTGTACATGTGTTGCATGTAGTTAGATGATCAAGCCTTTGGAATTGTGCAATCAATTGGAGGAAAATTCCTAAAAAATAGGGGATAATTCTCTAGGAATTGCGCAAGGAAATAGGGGCTCAAGCAAAGGCATGAATTGACTAAGTTTGGGTTAGATATTCTCCTTGAGAAGAGAGATATGTTATTCACTTGTAGGTTGTGCTCAGTGCAGACAAGAAATTACAATACATATATATTCATCTAATTAATGCAAAGAGGCTTGAGGGTTTTTTCCCGATTGGGTTCCCCTAGAAAAATACTATGCGTGTGTGTTATTTCTTATTGCATGTATGAGATTGTTGTTCGAAATTGTGAATTGAGTTTCGAAGATCAGTAGAGGAGAATTGTGTCTCTTCATTTAGATTAAAATTTCTTGCGCAGTTGAAATTCTATCACCATAATTTATACATGGTATGAGAGAGAGATTCACAATCAAACAAGAATTTCAAATTTGTTCCTCAGAAGGTTCGAACTTTTAGATTCAGTGTAGTATGATTTCTTTAGGATCAGGAAAATGATATTCAATGGGATGAGATTAGAGTATACCTTGGAAGGAAACTCAAATTTCATTGCATGGAAGGATCGCATGGAGGTAGTGCTTGATGGGAATGGATTGTTGGATTATGTTAAGATAGAAATTCCAAATCAAGGATCAACTGATGCCCAAAACCTAGCCTAATGGAAGAAATATGTAGCCAAGGTGAGGAGAAGAATATTGGAGGTAGTGTGGGACCACATTGTCTCAAACCTCCATGGGAAAGAAACTCCTTTTGCAATGTGGCAGGAACTGACAGACCTATTCTAGAATAGCGATGACCATCGAAAATTTGCCCTCAAATACAAACTTTGAAATATTAAGATGCATAAGAATGATATCATTCTGTAGTATCTCAGCATATTTACACAAGTTCATGATGATCTTGGAGGGGTTGGTGTGAATGTTGCAAAAGATGACCTGGTGAGCCTAGCTCTTTTGGGCCTTCCCAAAAGCTGGCATAGCTACTAGGACTCAGTGAATGGGAGGGACAAATTACGAATTTGGGAACACTTGTGGTCTGATTTGGTATAAGAAGGGATTAGGCAAAATACCAAACATGAAACCTTATTCAAGGGAGAGGATGTAGAAAAAATTTCCTTGGTTGGAAAGGGAAAGAAGGGAAAAGGGAAGAAATCTCAAACCAAACCAAAATCTAGCCAAAAGGGCAAGAAGAAAGACTCGTCAAAAATAAAATGATTCAATTGTCATGAATTTGGGCACTATGCTACAAAGTGTCCACAAAAAAAGTATAGAAATAAGAACTCAAGAGGAGCAGCAGGTGAGTCATTGACTTCATAATTTGATATAGACTTCACCCTTATCGTATGCATTGCCAACACTATGACGGGGAGTGTTTGGTACTTGGATTCTGGTACCTTGTTCCACATGACAAGGTGTAGAGATTTTTTTAGTGACCTTGAGGAGAAATATCTCTAGATGCATATTGAGCTTGGGGATGACAGAAGGTACAGTACTACCGAGATTGGTACTGTAACCTTTAATAGGGAGTCGAGATCTCCTCTTCACCTCAAAGATTTCATGTTTGTTCTAGGCCTAAAGAAGAACATTATATTTGTAGAAATTTTGGAAGATCGTGGCTATGTTGTACTCTTTAGTAAAGGTAAATCCTTTCCAAGGCACATAGCTACTGGATAGGTGAAGTAGATTAGGGTTTGTGTGAAGAACTTGTATAAACATGATTTGGAAGATTGTGCTACATTAAGCATTAAGGTAGAGAGAGTGCAAAGTCATGATGTCAGTGAATTTTGGTACAGGAGATTGGGCCATTTGCATAATGACACCCTGAAAATTATGCAACAAATAACCACTGGCCTCCCTAAAGGAAAAATTGAGCATCATGATGTTTGCAAAGGTTGTACCTTGGGGAAGTATGTGAAATCCACATTCCATGATCGAGACAACTAAGCACATGCAGTCTTGGAAAGAGTCTACTCTGATATTTGTGGACCTTTCTTGATAGCCTTCACTGCCAGACATAAATATTTTATTATTTTTATTGATGATTTCACAAGTGTTGGATATTCTTCATGTGGAAGAAGGATGAGACATTCTCAAAGTTTGTAGAATTCAAGGAACTAGTTGAGAAAGATATAGGTAAGAAGGTGAAGGCCCTCAGGAGTGAAAATGGAGGTGAGTATATTTCAAAAGACTTCAAGGATTTCTGTGTGAAAGAAGGCATTCGAAGAGAGCTAAAAAACCCCACAATTTGTAGCATAATGGTGTAGTTGGGAGGAAGAACTAGAGCATTGTGGGAGCTGCGAGAGATATGCTACATGACCAAGGCCTACAACTACATTTGTGGGTAGAGGCATGTAACACAACAGTGTACTTGTAGGATTGACATCCTTATCGTATTCTCGGTATGATTACACTGAAGGATGCTTTCTTGGGGAGAAAGCTATATGTGTCTCACTTCAAAAAATTTGGAGCCTTTATTTACTGCCATGTTTCCAAATATTCAAGGAAGCATCTTGAGTTGGCAACAAAGTTGGTAGTTTTTGTGGGTTACAATGAAACTCGACACAATTACCATGTGTACTTACCTTCCCTCAAAATGATAGTTGTGTGAAGGGATGTAAATTTTGATGAGGAGAAAGCAGTGCGGTGCTCTCTTGAGAGGGAGTTTCAGATCCCACCTGAAGAGGATCTTTTAGCTCCAAAGGAGGAGCCTCAGGAATTTGTGGAGCAACCACAAATAGAGGAGCATAGAGTTGAGACATCCACTCAAGTAGAACTATCTAGAGAAGGTAGAAAAAGAACTAGGGAAGCTGATAGACTTGTGCAAGATGTGAGGGAGAATGTGGGAGCTCCTTCAAATTTGCGCAGGAAAAGGAGGTCACCTAAAAGGTACAATGGCTACATGGATCTAATGAGAGCTAATAGAGACTTAACCATCCTTTTTCGAAGAAGTAGTTGAGCAACCAGTTTGGGTTGATGCAATGGTGGAAGGATACGAAACGACCATGAAGAACAATGTTTGGGAAATGGTCCCAAGATCGACATGTAAATTAATTGTGGGTTCGAGATGGATCTTCAAGGTTAATCATGCATTAAATGGAAACATAGAGAAGTATAAGGCCATATTTGTGGCCAAAGGATTCTCTCAAGTTGAGGGAATTGACTATGAGGAAACCTTTTCTCTTCTACCAAGTTATTTGTCCATTAGATCAATTCTTGCAGTGATTGCATAGATGGGGTGGAAGATACACCAGATGGATGTAAGAAAAACATTTATCAATGGTGTTATTGAGGGGGAGTTGTACATATAGCAACCAAAATTTTTTGAGAAATTTTATTGGGAATCTCATGTGTGCAGAGTCAAATGGGAGTTGTATGGTCTCAAACAGACACCTTGTGCTGGGTATACTAGGATCGACAATTATCTCACAAGATTGCGCTTCACCAAAAGTGAAGAGGATGTGAGCCTCTATCATATTTTGGTAGAAGGTAAATTTATTATCATTATTTTATATGTTGAATATTTAATATTAACAGGTGATGAGCAGTTGATCAACTCTTGCAAGGAGGTTCTTGCAAGGGAATTTGACATGAAATACATGTGTCTCATGCACTACTTCCTCGGGCTGGAAATATGGCAAGGTGATGTGGAATTGTTTGTGTGTCAAGGAAACTATGCCAACAAGATACTATAGAAATTCCACATGGAGAGTTGTAAACCCATGGAGACACCTCTAGCGACCAACTGGAGGAAGGAAACTGCCACTTCAGGTGAAGAGGTGGATGCTACCATTTATCAATAGTTACTAGGTTCAATGATGTATCTTGTCAACACATGACCAAATATATGTTATGCACTCAACCAACTGAGCCAAGCTATGGTTGGGCTGACCAAATTGTATTGGAAAGAAGCTAAGGATGTTTTATGACACCTTAAAGGAACTACCTAGTATGGATTATGGTACAGATGGATAGAGGGAGTGAAGTTGTGTGGCTTCGTAGATGTAGATTGGGAAAGGAGTCCATCCAACTGAAAGAGTGCATCAGGTGGAATTTTCAGTGTTGGTTTCACAATGGTTTCCTGGTATAGTAGGAAGAAAAGACCTACGGTGTTTATCTTGGTATAAGAAGAATACATGGCAACGAGTCAAGAAGCATGTGAGGTGATTTGGATGAGAAAGATACTTGTGGGACTATTTGGTCAGATGATGGATCCAACGGTGAATTATTGTGATAATAAAACTTTGTCAAGAGGGAAGTATGAGTTACACGGGTGCAGGAAAGGGGTAGTTTATAATCCATTTATTTTTGAGAAGGGGTGTTGAGAAGTGTAGCAAGAAAGTCTCAATTTGACTTTGCCTTGGTTAAATTGAGAAATTTGAATTTCCACTTCAGCAGACAACTTGGATGCAATTAACTTGTGTGACATGGCTCTTGTCACTCAGTTAGATCAATAAATTTAATTTAGAGGTCATGTAGTTTAGTTAAGTATGTGTGATTGCTAAATTTTAGTAATCTAGCTCAATTATATCCAATTGTGTTCAATTAAACTAGTTCTAATAGTTGGAGGAACTAGTGGAAGGTCAGATGTGTTGGGTGTGGAGCCTGATTATCTTTTTTATTCAAAGGTATCGTCACATTGGACCCCAGTTCATAATGGGGCAGCAACACTGCCCGTAATATTTGCGCTGCAGGTGGGTCTATGGGGGGAAACTGTGACCTTTTGGAGCCCCCCCGAAGCTAAAAATAGATGTAAAATTGCCTTGTAAAATGTTGTAATTTCGTAGTCAATCTGGGTTGTTCATTAGGTAGAGATCTGATGGTAGATGTTATGTTTAATTTAGGGTTTTTTTTCCCTAGAAGGCACCCCCTTGCTATATATGAGGGAATCGTATTGCATCTATGTAGATTTGTATTCTAAGTGAGAAAGAGAGAGGAGATTGTGTGAGAGCGAAGAGGGCATTACAACGGATCTGTTGTAGGTTCTATCTCTTTAGTTTGCTAGATAATATAAAAGGAAGGATTGTTTGTTTCTTCGTGGACATAGCCGAAATCGGGTGAACCATGTATATCTGTGTCTCTCTTATTTTATGTGTTTGTATTTCTGCAATATATTTTATGTGTTCCATTGCTCTGTAATATATATAATTTTCTAACAAGATGTGTAGTGGGACAACAATCTAACTCAATGATCATCTAGTTAACTGATCAATCAACCTAAAATATCTAGTGCATGCAAGGAATTCGAGCTCCTAGCTGTGGTGGAGATTCCAAGGCAGTGTAACAAGAATTTGTAAACTAGTTTGAGTGTACAAGTGTTGAATGCAGTCAGATGATCAAGACTTGGCAGTTGTGCAATCAATTGGAGGAAAATTCCTAAAAAATAGGGGCTAATTATCTAGGAATTATGCAAGGAAATAGGGGCTCAAGGAGAGGCATAAATTAGCTAAGTTTTGGCCATAGCTTCTCATTGAGTAGAGAGATAGGTTATTCACTTGTAAGTTGTGTGTAATGTGGGCAAGAAATTGTAATAATTTCCTTGTCACGTTCCTTGCTTGCACTGTATCATAGTTTCATAGAAATATTACTTCAATTCTCGTTGTCTTATTCTTTGTATTATAGGATAGAGGTTTGAAACTTGATTTCGAGAGGTCTCATTCATAGTGCCATAGAAAGTTTTATTTGTCTCATAAAAGGTTGTCACGGGTTCCAAGAATTATTTTCAAGGGGGGATTACAAGTGCTAAGGTCCACCTGTTGTTTAGTAAGAGTTCACAGATTCATTATGAGTTCCTTTCATCATGCCTTGGAGGATCAAGAACTTATGATGCATTTATGTATCCAACTTACCTAGAGCAATAATGGATCAATCCCTAATTTCTAAGCTATTTGATATTAAGTGGTAAATATCAACACTTGATCTCTGATCCATATCCTTTTGTCTTAGTGAATAGGCTAAGGTCAAACACGAGTCAAGTGAATTTCCTTTAGCCTTATACTACAATCACTTATGTTTTCAACCAATAAAACATTGGCATTTATAGCCCAAAAAAATAATTCTATAATTATGTTTAGATCTCTTTCTAATTCTTGGTTTAATTTAGGACAAGTTCCCTGTGATTTTCTACAGGACTAGTGTAGTCCTCTTAGGTCTCAATTCAAATTTAACAAGGAAAAGATTATTCTTATATAACTAATATAGGTCTCGACCGAATGAACAAGAGTATGATTTTTCCATGTCATAATCTTGGTCCCTTTTTAGGGATAGTTCTCTGAATTCAAGTTATGGGTAAGATCAGAACTTCACATGGATCATATTCTCAGGAAAATTATATAAATCTTCACTGAGCTTGAAGGACTCAATCCTTGTGAGAATACAAACTCTGTCTGTAGCATATTAATAGAAATTTACACCCCTTTTGTCCTCTTGTAGCTTTCACATGATATATATAAGCCCTTCTATAGTAGCTACAAATTTCCCTACAACTCGGCTTAACAATCCTTTTTAACTCCTTCACATGCTTCCAACATAGGTTTTCTATACTTTATTGTACTTGAAATACCCTCAGCCCTCTAAACAACTCCACCAAACCTCCATGTTAAAACACTACACTTAGGGAATTTGGACCAGTTCCAAGGCACAATAAACTTCAGTCCTAACACATAGGTGTTTGCTAAAATGATTGCCAAAAGACATACATAACACAAAACGACAATCTTGTACTTATCCTAGACAAAACACAAGAAAATATACAAGACAATACTTCTCTCATAACAATCCTCTTCACTTGATCAAATTTCACTTTTCAGAAATGGTTGCTCTTTAACTTTGTTAAACCTTTCCCTAATACCATGTTGAAATTAGAGAGAACTGGAGAATTTTTTGTTTTGGTAATAACCTGTGATAGATTTATGTATATTTTATTTATTTATTTTTTACTTCGTTCATTACATCATCAAGCAATTACACAAACACAATAAAAAGGTAATACACACCAGATATTAGGCTCCAATCCAGGGAAAGACCCATAAGGGGAAAACCCATCAATCCTTTCCTTATAGTTCCTTTATCAACAAGACAAATCCAAGTCAAAATTAACTAGTGATCCAATTTCCATGTCAACGCTCCAACTTCTGCGGTGTTTAGTCCATGAGAGATTCCTTCAATCAACCATAAATTTGTTCTTCTCAAATTTGCATCATACAGTCATAACCACAAAGAGAATATATATTACTACATTATTGTCACTAAACTCACACCACGAAACTTGCATTACAAAGGTGTTTCACTAGAGAATTCACATCACAAAGGTACAAAACTCGTAGCATTCCAAAGAAGGTACAAGAGACTCACATTTTTCCATAGAAGGTACAAGAAACTCATATAATTTTACAGAAGGTATCATAGGCTTTGTTTTCTTAAGGGGGCTTGACTCAGGTTTAGAGTTATTCGTGCCAACCAAAAAAAACCTAACTGTTGGGCCTTTCGGCAACAACTTGCATAGCGCAGGATGGAGTCTCACCTGAAGCAGTATTGGGGGATGCTAGAACCAGGTTTCTACATCCAGAGACCATGTGATGTGTATTTCAAAGCCCTTGTAGCTCAGATCTACATTCGTGTAGATATGTATCTTCCTATGGTACACTACTGCAAATCTATCATACAGCTCCTAGACCTTCATGAAGGTCTACGATTAGGCTTTCCAGACCTAAAAGAAGCAGACTCACAAATTTCACTTAGTAAATAATAACCCTAGATCTGCCTTCACACAGATCTACCCGATTCGAAAAATTATCATAACATATTTAGTTACTACATTCGCAAAAATAGTGCCTTACTCATTTCATGCATAGATATTATAGATTCAATAGATTCATGCAGAAAATACACTTTATTTCACAGAAAACAGATCATTAAGTGATAATGCATACACTTAAACAGAATTAAGAACAAGGCACACATGCAAGAGATTTGATCCAAAATTGTCTTTATTAGATTCACCATTCAATTTACAGACTCTTCTGCCCTGCACACCCAGCTGCAAGGGTACGCACACTTAGCTACAGACTTGCCAAGGTCTCTGTGCACTCAGTTGTAGGAGCCTTCCCCTTTTGCCTAAGTACAGGAAAATAGATATTTCCTACTTTAGTACTTGCCCTTACACTTGTGCTTCATAAAACAAATATCATTCTATACTCACTATCACTCAAATATTTATAGCTTTTCTATTACTATACCATGGCCCGTGGCCTATGGGTGAGTCTCAAAATCATCCTATCACTTAACCACGCAAGGGGCTAAATATCCTTTGACTCCTACTTAGCTACGTGCTTCGCTTCCACATTTCATGGAGACTTTACATTCTTTACAAAATTCTACTCAAAAATTGATTAAAATAACCAAAAATTGACCTTAGGGACCCTATCCTAATAGGCCTCCAACACAAATATGGTGACTTGCCCTCAAGTCACTCAGCTGGCTTCTCGACTTTGTGGCGGAGCTAATTGAACTACTACTTCAATGCATTCAGATCTGCAGTACTTTGCACTATAGCCTCCTTCACCTCTTCGACCAGTTTTTCTATAGTTGGTCCCTCTACCGCAAGTTGCATGGTCCTATGAGTCTGTTATAGAGCTTTCATCTTCTCTTGAATGGTCTGATAAATTTGGCTGGTGTCTTCTATCCAAGGTTGAAGCCAAGCCTTTAAAACTGATTCTTTTTGCTGCAATTCCTCTTCTTGTGCCTGTATCAACTTCCCTTCCTGTAAGCGCTGGACTGGTGCCAATGTGGACGCAGTTGCCCTGATCGCATCATATTTCTGCTGGGCCTCTCTGATTTCTATATTCAACCTCTTTAGTTTTGGGTCCTCCTATAAAGTGTCCCATAATTCCATGTCATGGTTAAGAAGAAAATCACATCCTTTAACTGTAACCTCCAGAGTATTCATATGCTCCTTAATGGTTGCATCGTGTTGCTCCTTGACCTCTGGTGGAGTAGTCGGTCGTCGCTTCAGCAGTAATTCTGTGATCTCCATCTGGAAGTCAAAAATGGCTCTACCTATCTCATATTTTTATTCACGAACTGCAGTAGCCAATTTTCTGACCTTTGCTGTAGCTGCGGTGTCTTCCGAAATTTGTAACTTTGGGACTGAATTGCATGCCTGTGTTATTGTGGTTTCCAAGCTCTGACTTCGTGCTTCTAGCTCTTCCTTTTCTTTCAGAGTCTGAGCCTTCTCATTGAATATATGTTCATTGTTTACCTGAACCTCTTGATTACTACAAGTGCGTGCTCCTCCTTGATTCTAAGCTCGTTCGAGACCCCTTGATGTGTGCATGGAGGGTTTGAAGTGGTAGCATGGCTAAGTTTACCCCTATGTCTTTGATTGTGCCTAGTAGAGTGCGTTCTTCCTCTATTTCTGCATGGACTAATCCTTCTGGTAAGGCGATGACTCTAAGGTCTAGAGTCCTTTCTTTCCGCAATACGCTTTCACTCCCTTGTTCCAAGCTTGCTTGCACCCCACTCGCTTGCCCGACACTCACTTGAATCTTGCCTGTTTAGATCTGTAGCTTGTGCAGATCCTTCTAGATGTTGTCTAGCGTCTACATGTATTGCTGCTCAAATTTCTACCACAACTCCATTGTGGTGTCTTTGATTTTGTTCCCAATTCCATCGAGGTCCCCTTCTGTGAGGACCATTGAGTCAATGCGCGCTTGTTTATCTGATTTCTGCTTCTTCCTGGGCCTGACAGTTGTCTTCTTAATTCGCTTCTTTAATGTGAAGGGAGTACTTTGCTCCTCCCCTTCGTCTCCTCCCTGCTCAAACAGTTCTTGTTCCTAGGTATGTTGGGAAGCTGATGCTTCGACTTCCTCTGTGTCTATGCGCTTTGTCTCAGCATGCTCTTTCGTAGCACGTTCTTTTTTAGTAGCTGCCTTAGCAACAACTTCTTTCATTCTATGTGTGGCCAATACCTTCGCCACTGTCTGTGCTACTTCTTTTCGTTTCTACACAGCAGAGTTTTCTCCGCCCTGACTAGTACCTGCACCTACTTCAATGGGTTGTCACGACTCCGCTGGCCAACTCCCCATGATTTCCTGCACGTCTATCTCTGATACTAGGTAAGGCAACTTATGTTAGATATGCTTTGGGTCTCATCCCACTGGATAGAGACATTATGGAAGTTGGCCTTAAACTCCACAAAGGCCCTCAACTGCTTGAATAAGGTTGGAGACAACCTTGGCCAATGATTGATTATTGTGTGGAGGTCCATTTCAACCAATATCCAAAAAATCTTGGCTTCCTTGACCCTCTCTAAATCCTTTGTCGCCCAAAATGAAGTGAACTTTGTTGCCTCTGGTAAATCTTCTTCATGTGGAGGAAACTGACTATCCACCAGAAGGTGCCATGCTACTAGTAAAATTAGCAATAGGAGCCAAGCATAATGAAATGCCTTGCCCTCCTCCTATGCTTCGTGGCATTTCGCAATGAATTATTTACTTAAATACTACACCCAGTTGTAGTGTACTCCCTTCGTGCATTGGGCATCCAACGACACTACTGGTGCCGAAACTTCGTTTGTGTGACATTTCCTCATAATATTCCCTGCTATAATTTGGGCAGCAAAGTGCACCAGCTGGTCTTGAATGGAGCAAATTGAATATCCACGCGAATTCTTGATAAATCCAAATTCAATTTTCATCTTATTCACTAGCTCCTTTTCTCTCCTTTTTCCTCCAAACTCCTTGACAGGGTCCGCCCCTTTATAGGGTAACTTCATAATCCTATTGATGAGCATATCGGTTATATGGATGGGTTCACCAATCCATAAGCACCCAGCATGCACCAGCGTGAGAAGTTGGTGCACACACACAGTGCTGATAATCGACCTGTGGAAGTGTGGTACACAAAGCATGTGTAGTAAACCCTGGTTTCTTCATAGTAGATCTTCATCATATACTTATTAGTAGCTAAGTCAGGGAATTTCTCTTGGTCAGTGAGATCCCAATCCTCCATCTTCAACACTGGGATGCGCGCTAAGACCGCGCCTTAAAAAATAACCTGTTCTGGTAACAATGGCATAGAGACCATAAATTTACCCAAATCTGGGTCTTTGGTTACTTTGGTTTTCCCTTTACCACAGAGGGATATACTTTGGGGACTGTCTGATAGGCTCACTCTCTTCAACATCTAACTCCTCAACTCCATCGTAGAGTTCCTCTGCCTCCAAGTCCACTATTTTCTCCATCGTATTTGACTTATCCTTCTTCTCCCTCTTTCGAACCTCTGGGTTCTTCCTCAGTGAATGCCTCACAGGTACAAGTTTCTTCTTATTCTCCTTAGCAACCAATTGCTTCGGCCTAGGCGACCTTGGCACCATAGGCACAAGGGGTGCAACTTCCATAGATACAACTTTAGGGCCTTCCACTTGAGAAACAGTGACTTTAGAACTGATTGGAGTAGACATTTGTGTGAGAATTATCCATTGGATAATTTCAAGTAGCTTTGTGAATTTCGAACTAGAAACTAAGTCATCCCAAACCTTTCGATTCATATAGCTATAACAAGAGGGCTCATACACAGTCGTCAGAATGATAAGTTTTCTACAGTGGACCAACATGCCTGATTTATAGGTGATTTTGAATTCAAATCCAACCGTTCCCTCCATTTTCGGATCATAAATGCATCTTTGGTGGCAGATCTCCAAAGATTTTTTCCATAAATGTCACCTACCCACTCCTCATAATGGGAGTTTTTCTATCTAATCATGAACAATGACTTCAATGGTTACTTTTGGACCTGACTGCGTGACACCACCCTTCATGGCATAGCCACAGCTCTTCCTAGCGCACTCCTTGCTTCCATCGTGCAACCTCCTTACTATGTTTTTCTCCTCTTCAGGTAGCATAGATTATAGTCCCACGCTCCTAAGGTTGTTTTGCTATCATGTAGTCATTGTACAAGGGTAGGATTCCATGTATACAACTTCAACCTACTTCGATTCACTTTCCCAGGGAATGGCTCCCCATTCAGCTTTGCGAGCTGAATTGCACCACCATTTGTGATCTCCTTAACAACATATGGCCCTAACTAGTGCATTTGAAATTTCCCCAAAAACTTCGTGAATTCGCTGTCATATAGTAGCACTAAATCATCCACCTTGAAAGTCTGTAGCTTAATATGTTGATCATGCCATGCTTTCTCGCGTTCCTTTTGCACTTGTTGGTGAAATCTAGTAAGAAAGAAGTCCTCTTCCAACTTCATCAGCTGTGCGAGCCATTCCTTCAAGTTCACACGATCTGCCATCCCTGTCAAAGCTGCAATACGTAGACTTGGCACAATGTACTCCATAGGCATCATTGTTTCAATCCCATAAACCAACCCAAACGGTGTTTCTCCTATCAAATTCTTGCAGGTTGTCCTATATGCCCATAGAACTACTGGTACGTGCACATCCTAGTCATTCCTTTGCACGTTGCAGACCTTTGTCAATGCATTATCCAAGATTTTGTTAAATTCTTCCACCATTCCATTTGCTTGTGGGTGATAGGGTGTGCTCTTTTGGTGGTACACCTGAAATTCTTCAAGCATCGCACTGATCGTTTCATTCAAGAAATGTGTACCCCTATCACTCATTAATATCTTAGGGCATCCAAACTGTATTAAGACATATTCAAACAAAAACTTCGCAGTGGTGGCAGCTGTGCAATCCTTCACTGGTTGCACTTCCGCACATTTGGTTAAATACTTTGTTGCAATAATAATATACCATGCACTCGTCTTCTTTCCTAGTTGTTGTATTGGGGCTATGAAATCAATATCTCACTTATCAAATACCTACAATGAAACCTAAGGATTTAAAGGCAATTCATCCCTTCGTGAAGGATTTCCCGTCGTTTGGCAAGCATCGCATGCCTTACAATACACCTTAGAATCCTTATGTAAAGTCGGCCACCATAACTCGATGCGCAAAATCTTCTGCGCAATCACTTTTCCTGCGTAATGTCCTCCTACCATTCCTCCATGTTCTTTGATGAGGATACTAGTGCATTCAAACTTTGGAACATACTTTGCAGTATTTCATCTGTTCCCATCTTATACAAGTGGCCTTAAATCACTAAAAAATCTGCAAAGTTGACTACTAATTCTTTCTTTTGTTGAGTGGAATATCCTTCCGGAGTTATACCCGTGGTTAAAAACTGAATGATATCAGCAAAATGGTCATCCGCAATGTGCATAGTAAAGATCTATGTGTTTAGCAGTCCTTCCTCCAAACTATTTGGTTCTTTGCCCATTTCAATCCTTGACAGATGGTCTAGTCCTGCATTTAGCCTTCTAGGCTTCACAATCACTTCAAAGTCATATTCTTGAAATTGAAACTTACATATACCATAGCAGCATTCCCCCCCCCCCCCCCCCCCCCAACATAGGCTTGTTGAATAGGTACTTCAGCACGGAGTGATTTGTATACATTTTAAAATGTCTGCCCAACAAATAATGTCAAAACTTTTGCAGTGCATAGACCATCGCCAACCCTTCGCGCTCTATAGTGGAATAATTATTCTCAGCCTTTGATAACTTTTTGCTCGCGAAGACTATCAGATGATCAATTTCTCCTTCTCCTTCCTGTGTTAATACCGCACCAAGCACAATGCAAGAGGCATCTACATGCACATGGAATTATTTCTTCTAGTATGGAAACACCAAAATAGGCACAATTACCTTTAACACATCTAGACTACACTGACATTCTTCATCCCAACAAAACATCACATCTTTCTTCAATAATTTTTCCATCAGTGCGGTGATTTGAGCATATGATTTGATAAACTTTCTAAAATACCTAGTGTGCCCTAAGGTCATGCGCAACTATTTTACATTCCTATGAGCTTCCAAATTCACAACCACAACAATCTTCGCAGGGTCCACCATCAATCCTGCTTACATACAACATGGTCGAGAAAAATTCCAAAGGGCACACAGAATATGCACTTCTTCAATTTCAACACGATTTGATACCTTCGACATGTATCCAACATAAGGCGCAGACTCGCAACATGGCACTTCACCAACCCAAGCATAGTCCAATCATCAAAATAAACCTCCAAAATATTATGAATAAATTCCTTGAACGTCACGATTACTACCTAGGAAACATTGCGGGCCCATTCTTCAATCTGAATGGCATTATTGTATACTGAAAGAAACCCCACTATGTCGTGAAGGTTGTCTTGATCTGGTCTTACAACACGATCTTTATTTAATGGTATCCTGAGAACCCATCATTAGCTGAATAAGCCTCCTATCCGCCAACATTCTCTAATACTTCATTGTAAATGGTGTTGAAAACGGATCGTGCACACATGCATCATTCAACTTCCTTAGATCTACACATATCCTGATTTTTCCTTTCTGTTTCTTCTCTTGGACAACCATTGGGCTTACCAATCGTATTCCTCTACTGGTTCAATAATACCAACATCCAATATCTTATCAAACTCTTGGCGTAGCTTTTCTTTATACTTCTGATTTAGCCGATAAGGTATTTTCTTAACGGGCTTCGTATTAGGTTTCAAAGTGATTTTCATTACACTTAAATCTCTTATGATCCCCTTCAAATCCGAAAATTGGGTATATATCCTAGTATTTGTGCAATAGTTCATCCACCTTATCAACTATATCTTCATCCCAATAGTCTCCTATCTTTATGAACTTAGGCTCTGCTTCAGATTGAATATTTACTTGTCTAGGTTTCAAAGGTTTTGATATATTTGGGTTCTTAGCTTTCAGTCCTTCGACTTCACGTTGTCCCTTTGTCTCTGGAATGTTAATATTCCGTGGGTCTTCTTCTTGCTCTTTATTAGTCACATTGTAATATTCCAGTGCATGGCACAGTTGTGTACTCTAATCTGGTTGAGCCCATTCAATCGATTCCTTGGGAGTCCTGAATATAGGTTCTTTTATCTCCTGGAGCGTTTCATCAATGCATTCAAACCCATCCTCAAAGCTGAAAGTCAATAGGAAACTCTCTTAGGATATCCCATTGAGCCGTCCCATGGCAGAGCTCCATTTCTAAATACTTGTTCATTGGGATTGTATCAAAGGTATGACAAAAAATGTGCACCCATTATGGTTTTGGTTCTGTTCCCTAGGCCTTAGTTAGTGCCAAGTGATTGCGTAGATCATCCTTTTCGTTGTACTTTTCTGTCATCTGGGTATTAGCATACCCAAACCTCAATCTTATCATTCTTCTCTATTCCTTCCATCCAGCAAAGCTTTCCTTTTGCGTACCCCACCAACAGGTAGGCATAGCACACAGTGCCAACTCCAAGGCTTGGAAGTGATGTTCTTACGATACTTCCCTTTCAAATTCATCTAAAAACAAATCCACATCAGTCAAACCATCATAATGTGGAAGCTTCCTTACCTCAGTTGAGACACACTGCAGTGATTTGGTCATCATATTGCAATGGAGTGTAGATACTTCATGCAACCAATTCTACCAGTGTTCGAGCTCTTCATCTTAGTCTAAGGTGCAGGATATATCACTGTCCCACGTAATTCATCCATCAGCTATAGGATTGATCCAATCTTCATTTCACGTTGTGATCTTGTATATCTGATCCAGATCATCGTCATCTTCCACAAAGTTAAGAGCAGGTTCAGTATAACACACTCCTTTAGCACGTTCTAGAGGTACTACTGATCCAGACTTAAACAGGAACGCAACAAATTACAGAGATAACCATAAACACAGATATGCAACGGAAATAATACTCCATTTCATTAATGTAAAATACTGCAATATGCTTACAAACAGTAATGGAAATAAACCAACTAGGGCGATGGTAGCTTATCTCTGAGAAGAGATGTGGTCGCTACATGCCTCTGAACTATGTTACAATGAGGCTCGAACGCCTATTTATTGTTGAGAAACAATGGAAAACCCTTAACATTCCAAAACCTAACCCTAGAAGATGAAACGCCAAACTATGGGCCCCGTTTGGGTAAATTGGTACATCAACTTCTCGGGTCGTAATTTTGGAATACGATCTCTGTTTGACGTGTACAATAGCTCGTTAGAAATATCTATCCGAGCAATACCACTTTGGGAAGGACAACGTCGGTCCATGGACCCATGTTGCCCCCAGATTTCCCAAAAAACATCGTTTAGGGCGTCAAAACGACTTTGGAAGTTCAAGACCCGAAAAACTACTAAAAATAGTAAGTTGTGCTACAATTAAGGAAACTAAAAATGCTAAGAGAAACAATGGTGGGGGTCCAGGTGGACTTGGCAGGTGGCCACCAAGATCCACCTAGATCATTCCTCCCCCCTTAGGAAGCAATGGTCCCCATTGCGTTGAGTTCCTCCATGAGATGAGGAAACTTTTGCTGAACTTGGTCCCTAGTGAGCCACTTGCCTTGGTGAAGGAGTTGGCCTGCTTTGACAACTTGATAAAGTTGGATATTCTATTGGTGAGTGTTTTTGATCTGTGTGTCCATGATCTGATCGGTTGCAGCTTGTTCCATGCAATCTGGATTTAATTCTGTGGGTGTGAGTTGTTCTGCAATGTTGGATGTGTCTAACAATGGTGGAAAGTATGGCCAAAGGCGGTCCACATTGAACACTGGGTGCAGGCCAAGGATAGGGGGAATGTTGAGCTCAAATACATTGTCTCCCATAGCCTTAGTAATGGTGTAAGGACCATATCAGAGTGGTCTCAGTTTTCGATAGGCTCCAGTAAGGTGTTCCTTTTGCAAATGCAACTAGACTTTGTCGCCCACCTGAAACTTGTGTGGCACCCGATGTTGATCATGTCGTTGCTTGTACTTTGCATTTGATTTCTCCAGAATGTCATGGACCTGTTGGTGAATATGTTGGATGTGCTCAATGAAGTTAGTTGCCTTGTTTGTTTCGGAGTGGAAATGAGCTGAATCTATGTGAGTAGCTGCAAGTGGCATGGCCACATCAATGGGGCATAGTGGCTGGAATCCCAAGCCCACCTGAAAAGGGTTGTGGCTAGTCGAGCTGTGAAGAGCTTGGTTGTAGTTATGCTAAACATAGGGGAGGCTCTCATCCCATGTGCGTGGATGCTTTGTGTTGTACATGTGCAGAATGCGCACAATCACCCTATTGACAACCTTTGTCTGGCCATCAGTTTGAGGATGGAAGGCTGTGGACTTAGTGAGTTTGGTGTCCAGCATTGACCAGAGACTGGACCAAAATGTACTGAGGAACCAATTTTCCCGATCTGAGATGATAGACTGTGGGATCCCAAAGTGCACCCACACTCGTTCAAAGAAGAGTTTAGCAGTGGCTTCTGCTGTGATATTCCTCTTGTAGGTCACCATAATGGCCATCTTTGAGAACCTGTTGACGACCACAAAAACACAGTCATTTCCATGCTTAGTGGAAGGAAGGCCTGACATGTAATCCATGGAGATGGATTCCCAAGGTCGACTAGGGGTAGGAATTGGGGCATAGAGGCCTTGCTTCTTGATGGTTGGTTTGGCGATGGCATAGGCAGTGCATGATCTGATGTACTCCCCAACATCCTGTCGAAGATTCGACCAATAGAAATACTTTTGCAATACTGCCATCATTTTCTCCACCCCGAAATGCCCAACTGCCCGACTGTAGTGTGCTTCCCAAATCTTCTTGGCACGCTCGCTTGAAGGAACACAAATGTGACCCAGGTGGCATAGCAGGGCATCCTGGAGGTGAAAATTGGGAACATGTCGACCCTCCAAGAGTGTCTAGTATGTGTGGCTAAATTCTGGGTCGCTTTTGTAGAGAAGTGGCCAATCAGAAGTCTCGTGCCCACAAGATTTGAGCACGGTGTTTAACGTCATGATCGGTGGTCGACTGAGACAATCTGCAACATTATTAGTGCTGCCCTTCTTATACTTGATATTCAAGTGGAACTGTTGCAGGTATGTAGACCACTTCTGATGGCGATCATTCTGCAATTTCCCTTGGGTCTGTATGAACTGCAGGGGTCGGTGGTCTATGTGGATGACTATTTCCTTCCCCAAAATGTAATGCTTCCATTGTCAGCAGGCTTGGACAATGGAATACATCTCTTTATCATAAGTGGGATACTTCCGAACTGTGTCTGAGAGTGTTTCACTGTGATATGCCACTAGATGCCCATGTTGAGTAAGGACTGCCCCAATAGCATAGTCAAAGGCATCTGTCTCAACCTCAAATGGTTGTTGTAAATCTGGTAATGCGAACACTGGTGTTGTGCAGAGGTGATCTTTCAACTCTATGAATACCTTCTATTGAGATTTAGACCAAAAGAATTTTGCTTTCTCTCCTCCCTTGGTGACTTGACTCAAGGGCCAAGTGATATGAGAAAACCCCAACACGAACCTGCGGTAGAAGTTGGCAATATCTAGAAAGCTGCGGAGCTCTGTCAGAGTGGTTGGAGATGGCCAATCAGGAATGACTTGGATCTTGGCTGGATCCACATGCAACCCCTGTTCATCAATAATGTATCCCAGATACTGAACCTGGGTCATGCCAAAAGTGAATTTCTCCAAATTGGCACATAGCTTGTGTTGCCGTAGTGTTTGGAGAACCTGTCGGATGTGGTGGAGGTGCTCTTCCCAACTCTGGCTGAAGATTAGAATGTCATCCAAGTATACCACTACAAATGAGTTGGTGAATGGCCACAAGATGTCATCCATTAGCCTCATGAGGTTGCAGGAGAATTCGTCAATCCGAAAGGCATAACCAGCCATTCAAAAAGGCCCTCCTTGGCTTTGAAGGTAGTCTTCCACACATCAAAGGGTTCAATTGGTACCTGGTGATATCCTGACTTCAGATTGATCTTGCTGAAATATTTTTCCCCCTTTAGTTGGTCCAAGAGGTCATCAATCTGCGGGATCGAGTACCTATTACGAGCAGTGATCTTATTCAGTGCCCGATAGTCAATATAGAGACTCCAAGTCCCATCCTTCTTCTGTACCAACACGATCGGGCTCCCACAAGGTGATGAACTCGGACGGATGTGACCTTTCTGCAAGAGCTCCTGAATCTACCTCTTGATTTCATTGTTCTCTAGAATGGAGTGCCGATAAATTGATCCATTGGGTAGCGGCACACCTTTCCCTTGCTTTGGATTCGCAGATCCAAAGTCTCGCTTCTTTTGTTTAAACTTCTGTTCGACCTTGACGACATATCGGTATGCTCTGCCAAGTGAGGAGATGTTCAGGAATTCTATTTCTTCTTGGATGTAATTGTGCAGGAAACCGAGGTATTTGAGTATCAAATGCTTCTCCGAATCCTTGATACCCAATTTTGTGTGAAGGGTATGGAAAAGATTGGTGAACTCTGGCACATCTTGGTCCCTTCCCTACCGCAGCATGGTCCACTTTATGTATTCATCCTCATAGCTTTCAATAGGGTAGTACTGCTCCTTGATAGCATCCCGGAATGAATTCCAGGTGGGTGTGGCTGAAAATAGTGAGCCGGTACTTTCATACTTTTGCTCGCAGTAGGTTTCCCACCAGTCCTTGACGTGGGGGGCTGCTTTAAGAAGAGTGAAAACAATCTTTTCCCGACTCGAAAATTCATGAACAGAAAAATAACCCTCTAGCAGATTTAACCATTTATCTATGGCATCTGCATCTATCTGACCCTCGAATATGGGGATTTCAAAATTAACTTGTACCTTAAAAGGCGTGTCATTTCTAGAGTAGTTGCTGGAAGCCGATGCGTTGCTTCTGGGTAGCCGCTGAAGGATCTGGGAAAAGCTGTCCATCATCGCGTTCCGTTGTCGATCGAGGGCTTCTTCGAGCAAGATTTTGATAGGATCTCCTGCCCCCTCGTCTTTCTTCTCATCTGCCATGGGAGGCTGTCGGGATTTGTGAGGCTGGTCTTGGAAAGGTTCGACCAGTTCAAGCCCTAATTCCTTATATCCCGACCTTGTTGGGGACATGCAAAGAAAAACAGAGAAAAAAGTAGACCACTCTGATACAACTGATATGGACTTAAACAGGAATGCAAAAAATTACAGAGATAACCATAAACACAGATATGCAGTGGAAATAATACTCCATTTCATTAATGTAAAATATTGAAATATGCTTACAAACAGTAATGGAAATAAACCAGCTAGGGCGATGGTAGCTTATCTATGAGAAGAGATGTGGTGGCTACATGCCTTTGAACTGTGTTACAATGAGGCTTGAACGCCTATTGATTGTTGAGAAACAATGGAAAATCCTTAACATTCCAAAACCTAACCCTAGAAGATGAAACGTCAAACTATGGGCCCCGTTTGGGTAAATTGGTACATCAACTTCTCAGGGTCGTAACTTTGGCATACGATCTTCATTTGACGCGTACAATAGCTTGTTAGAAAGATCTATCTGAGCACTTCCACTTTGGGAAGGGAAACATCAGTCCATGGACCCATGTTGCCCCCTTATTTCCGAAAAAAATGTCGTTTAGGGCCTCAAAACGGCTGCGGAAGTTCAAGACCCGAAAAACTGCTAAAAATAGTAAGTTGTGCTAAAATTAAGGAAACTGAAAATGCTGAGAGAAACAATGGTGGGGATCCAGGTGGACTTGGCAGGTGGCCACCAAGATCCACCTGGATCATTCCTCTCCCCTTAGGAAGCAATGGTCCCCATTGCATTGAGTTCCTTTGTGAGATGAGGAAACTTTTGCTGAACTTGGTCCCTAGTGAGCCACTTGCCCTGGTGAAGAAGTTGGCCTGCTTTGACAACTCAGTACAATCGGATATTCTGTTGGCGAGTGTTTTTGATCTGTGTGTCCATGATCCGATCAGTTGCAGCTTGTTCCATGCAATCTGGATTTAATTCTATGGGTGTGAGTTGTTCTACAATGTCGGATGTGTCTAACAACGGTGGAAAGTATGGTCAAAGGTGGTCCACATTGAACACTGGGTGCAGGCCAAGGATAGGGGGAATGTTGAGCTCAAATGCATTGTCTCCCACAACCTTAGTAATGGTGTAAGGACCATATCGGAGTGGTCTCAGTTTTTGATAGGCTCCAGTAAGGCGTTCCTTTTGCAAATGCAACTAGACTTTGTCGCCCACCTGAAACTTGTGTGGCACCCGATGTTGATCATGTCACTGCTTGTACTTTGCATTTGATTTCTCTAGAATGTCATGGACCTACTGGTGAATATTTTGGATGTGCTCAATGAAGCTGGTTGCCTTGTCTGTTTCGGAGTGGACATGAGATGAATCTATGTGAGTAGATGTAAGTGGCATGGTCACGTCAATGGGGCATAGTGGCTGGAATCCCAAGCCCAACTGAAAAGGGTTGTGGCCAGTCGAGCTGTGAAGAGCTTGGTTGTAGCTATGCTAAACATAGGGGAGGCTCTCGTCCCATGTGCATGGATGCTTTGAGTTGTACATCAGCAGAATATGCACAATCATCCCATTGACAACCTCTGTCTGGCCATCAGTTTGAGGATGGAAGGCTGCGGACTTAGTGAGTTTGGTGTCCAGCATTGACTAGAGACTGGACCAAAATGTACTGAGGAACCGGCTGTCCCGATCTGATATGATAGATTGTGGGATCCCAAAGTGCACCCACACTCATTTAAAGAAGAGTTTAGCAGTGGCTTCTGCTGTGATATTCTTCTTGCAGGCCGCCATAATGGCCAACTTCGAGAACCTGTCAATGACCAAAAAAACACAGTCATTTCCATGCTTAGTGGAAGGAAGGCCTGACATGTAATCCATGGAGATGGATTCCCAAGGTCAACTAGGGGTAGGCAGTGGGGCATAGAGGCCTTGCTTCTTGACAGTCGGTTTGGCAATGGCACAGGCAGTACATGATCTGATGTACTTCCTAACATCCTGTCAAAGATTCGGCCAATAGAAATACTTTTACAGTACTGCCATCGTTTTCTCCACCCCGAAATGCCCAGCTGCCCGACTGTAGTGTGCTTCCCAAATCTTCTTGGCACGCTCGCTTGAAGGAACACAAATGTGACCTAGGTGGCATAACATGGCATCTTGGAGGTGAAAATTGGGAACATGTCGACCCTCCAAGAGTGTCTAGTATGTGTGGTTGAATTCTGGGTCGCTTTTGTAGAGAAGTGGACAATCAGAAGTCTCATGCCCACAAGAGTTGAGCACAGTGGTTAACGCCATGATCGGTGGTCGACTGAGACAATTTGCAACATTATTTGTGCTGCCCTTCTTATACTTGATATTCAAGTGGAACTGTTGCAGGTATGTAGACCACTTCTGATGGCGATCATTCTGCAATTTCCCTTGGGTCTGTATGAACTGCAGGGGTCAGTGGTCTGTGTGGATGACTATTTCCTTCCCCAAAATGTAATGCTTCCATTTTCAGTAGGCCTGCACAATGGAATACATCTCTTTATCATAAGTGGGATACTTCCGGACTGTGTCTCAGAGTGTTTCACTGTGATATGCCACTAGATGCCCATGTTGAGTAAGGACTTCCCCAATAGCATAGTCAGAGGCATCTTTCTCGACCTAAAATGGTTGTTGTAAATCTAGTGACGCAAGCACTGGTGCTGTACAGAGGTGATCTTTCAACTCTATGAATGCCTTCTGTTGAGATTCAGACCAAAAGAATTTTGCTTTCACTCCTCCCTTGGTGACTTGACTCAAGGGCCAAGTGATATGAGAAAACCCCAACACGAACCTACGATAGAAGTTGGCAAGACCTAGAAAGCTGCGGAGCTCTATCAAAGTGGTTGGAGATGGCCAATCTCGAATGACTTGGGTCTTGGATGGATCCACATGCACCCCCTATTCATCAATAATGTATCCCAGATACTGAACCTGGGTCATGCCAAAGGTGCATTTCTCCAAATTGGCACATAGCTTGTGTTGCCGTAGTGTTTGGAGAACCTGTCGGATGTAGTGGAGGTGCTCTTCCCAACTCTAGTTGAAGATCAGAATGTCTTCCAAGTATACCACTACAAATGAGTTGGTGAATGGCCACAAGATGTCATCCATTAGCCTCATGAAGGTTGCAGGAGCATTCATCAATCCGAAAGGCATAACCAGCCATTCGAAAAGGCCCTCCTTGGCTTTGAAGTCAGTCTGCCATACATCAGAGGGTTTGATTGGTACCTGGTGATATCCTGACTTCATATCGATCTTGCTGAAATATTTCACCCCCTTTAGTTGGTCCAGGAGGTCATCAATCCATGGAATCGGGTACCTATTATGAACAGTGACCTTATTCAGTGCCCAATAGTCAATACAGAGTCTCCAAGTCCCATCCTTCTTCTGTACCAACATGATCGGGCTCCCACAAGGTGATGAACTCAGACAAATGTGACCTTTCTACAAGAGCTCCTAAATCTGCCTCTTGATTTCATTGTTCTCCAGAGTGGAGCGCCGATAAATTGGTCCATTGGGTAGCGGCGCACCTTTCCCTTGCTTTGGATTCGCAGATCCAAAGTCTCGCTTCTTTTGTTTAAACTTTTGTTCGACCTTGACGGCATATCGGTATGTTGTGCCGAGTGAGGAGATGTTCAAGAATTCTATTTCTTCCTGGATGTACTTGTGCAGGAAACCACAGTATTTTAGTATCAAATTCTTCTTTGAATCCTTGATACCAAATTTTGTGCGAAGGGTATGGAAAAAATTGGTGAACTCCGGCACATCTTGGTCCCTTCCCTGCCGCAGCGTGGTCCACTTTATGTATTCATCCTCATAGCTTCCGACAGGGTAGTACTGCTCCTTGATGGCATCCTGGAATGTATTCCAGGTGGATGCGGTTGAAAAGAGTCGGTACTTTCATCCTTCTACTTGCAGTAGGTTTCCCACCAGTCCTTGACATGGGGGGCTGCTTTGAGAAGAGCAAAAACAATCTTTTCCCGACTCAAAAATTCATGAACGGAAAAATAACCCTGTAGCAGATTTAACCATTTATCTACGGCATCTATGTCTATCTGACCCTCGAATATGGGGATTTCAAAAATTAAAAACTTGTCCTTATAAGGGCGTGGCGTTTCCAGGAGTAGCTGCTGGAAGTCGATGCGTCGCTTCTAGGTAGGCTGCTGAAGGATCTGGCCAAACTGTCCATCATCGCCGTTCCGTTGGTTCGACGAGGGCCTTTCTTCGAGCAAGATTTTGACTAGGATCTCCTGCCCCCTCGTCTTTCCTTCTTCATCCACCATGGGAGGCCATTGGGTTTGGCAAGGCTGGTCTTGCAAAGGCTTTGACCAAGTTCAAGCCCTTAACTCCTTATATCCCGACCTTGTTGGGACATGCAAGAAGAAAAACAGAGAAAAAAAGCAGACCGCCTCTGATTACCACTGATCTGGACTTAAACAGGAAATTGCAACAATATTACATAGATAACCATAAAACACAGATATGCAGCAGAAATAATTTACTTCCATTTCATTTAATGTAAAATACTGAAATTATGCTTACAAACAGTTAATTGGAAAGTAAACCAGCTAGGGCGGATGGTAGTTATCTCTGAGAAAGAAGATGTGGTTGGCTACACTGCCTGCTGAACTATGTTACAATAGGCTCGAAGGGCCCTCCTATTTATTTTGTTGAGAAACATGTGGAAAACCCTTAACATTCCAAAACCTAACCCTAGAAGATGAAACGCCAAACTATGGGCCCCATTTGGGTAAATTGGTACATCAACTTCTCGGGGTCGTAACTTTGGCATACAATCTTCGTTTGATGTGTACAATAGCTCGTTAGAAAGATCTATCTAAGAACTACCACTTTGGGAAGGGAAACATTGGTCCATGGACCTATGTTGCCCCTAAATTTCCCAAAAAGCATCGTTTTGGCCCTTAAAACGGCTCCAGAAGTTCAGGACCCGAAAAACTGCTAAAAATAGTAAGTTGTGCTACAATTAAGGAAACTGAAAATGCTGAGAGAAACAATGGTGGGGGTCCAAGTGGACTTGGCAGGTGGCCACTAAGATCCACCTGGATCAACTAAAACCCTGAGCAACTTCCTTTCAAACGTCATTTTCTGCTTCTTCAAGTTGATTATCATGTCCATATCAAAAGCCCAGTCAATTCCTAGCAGCACAGGGTATGCGTTACTATCATCCAATATTTCAATGAACTCAAAGTCAACCAGCACTCTAGTGCCCTGAATATCTACCATTACACCATATAGCTGCCCTGTCGGAATAATCTTCAGTTCATTTTCCATGCGTGGCTAAATAGGAGACCGCTACAGTACAGGTCTCCCCATCCTTTCCCACGTCTGCTTAGGCAGAAAATTTGCATCAGATCCCAAATCCAAGATTACCTAGTCCATTTCATATTCTCCTATTTTCATAGTCAGCCTCACCTCGTGCCCCGTTCGTTTCTTATGCTTACCAATTTTTCTCACGGTGCGTTGTTCAGCTAGGGTATTTTCTTTATTTTCGCTCTTGTTGATTAACTCCTTCAACCCTTCTACTACTTTCTTATCATGTAGTAACTTCATATAGGTCTTTAGAAACGTAGCTAATACCAAAGGATCTACCTCTTGTGTCGTACTAGTTTCTAGCATTTTCTCCTAGCTTCCTGAGGTGGAGGCCTCAATGAAGTTCTTCTTTGCTTCCATGAATCTTTAGGGTGATTAAGGTCAAAGTCTATTTCTTTCTCAACAGCCTTGCACACCCACCCATCAGCCTTAGGTTGCTTTCCCTTATCTGGAGCAATGGCCATACCACTTCATGTGACTATATTTATGCTTTGATCTTCTGTGTGGGGCTCTACCCTCATCATCTAGATGTTCTGCGTAGGCTACTGGGGTTGCGTCTTATTTTCTTGCATATTTTCCATAAGGATCAGACTGATCTGAAAATGAGATCTTAAATAAATATTAAGGTATTACAGACTCATGTGCAGTGAATGCCTATATCATTTAGTGCAAAGGATTGAAACTATTGCGAATAATATAGACAATGAGGAATTAGAAAACATAACAGTCACACATCAACACAAGAAAAATAATGAAGGAGTTCACCAGACCCCCCTGGCTACGTCTCCTAGTCCAAGCTTTCAATGTCGACCTCTATATTATGTCTTCAAGAGTAGATGATTACAAATGTGAGCTCAAACAGAGTCTCAACACAACAGTGACAAAACACAGGGATTCCCTTGAAATCCTCAAGTCTACAAGACTACACAACTGCTTCCTCTTGCCCTCTGTCTTCTTCTTTCTTTGACCTCCTCTACTCAACTTTGTTGCCATTGAATGGATTTTAAGCCTATCAGCATTGTCTGTTCACCTCCCTTATCAGGCTCTCAGGCTCCTGGCCCCGGTCCGTTCATCTCCCTTTTGAGTGTTAAACACTCATTGTAATAAATGCTTAAGGCACAAGATAGTTGTTTACAAATGGAAGGATCTTTGGTGCGGGTGAAAATCCTCAGGAATATGTTTCTCTGTTTACACAGAGGAATACACCAAAACAGTGAGAATTTCCGCCAAGCCGAACTTCAAATGATATTGAATCCGACCTATAATCCTATTGGTTCTGCCATACATCGCATGTTGCATTCATTCACGTCTGTTACAGCCCTATTTAACATTTGCGATGCAAATAAATATCTGCCATTGGTCTTCCACCATCAGATCGATGATTGATGTCTTCCCGATCAAACAAAACTTGCTCGACAGTCCTTCGTCGTTGATCTACACTTAGTGGATCCAATGGTCCACAACAATTTCAGGTGAACAACTTTCCAAACACTTAACCAGCTTTACGGACCCGATGGGAATTATAAACTCCCAATCTATTAAAGTTCGGGTCCAATTTCTTTATTAAAGTCTGATTAATTTAGCACCCAATATAGGTTGGATGATGAGATCTCTTAATCCTGCGGTCTGCGGGTATTCAACATACACACGTTTTAACTTCCCTTTGGTTCCATGCGATGCAATATTGGTAGTTGATCTGGACCGCTGATCTGCATGCTCGATCAACATTCCTCGTTAAATCACGCTGATCGTTGTCGCAATTCCTCAAGGCCATGGACTTTTAACACTTCGCTTTGGTTTTTCCCCAATGCGATAATGAAGATCCATTGTAATATATATATATATATATATATATCTATATATATCGATATGGATATGGAATGCGATGAAGGTTTTGCTACTATACTCTGCTTTTCATGGTTTAAACATATATTTCTCTGGTGTGATAAAAGGTTGTGATGTGATAATTCTGGAGAAATCAAATGCAAAGTACAAGCAGCGACATGATCAACATCGAGTGCCACACAAGTTTCAGGTGGGCGACAAAGTCTGGTTGCATTTGCAAAAGGAATGCCTTACACCATTACTAAGGCTGTGGGAGACAATGCATTTGAGCTCAAAATTCTCCCATTCCTTGGCCTGCACCCAGTGTTCAGTGTGGACTACCTTCGGCCATACTTTCCACCATTGTTAGACACATCCGACATTGCAGAACAGCTCACACCCACAGAATTAAATTCAAATTGCATGGAACAAGCTGCAACCGATCAGATCATGGACACATAGATCAAGAAAACTCGCCAATAGAATATCCAACTGTATCAAGTTGTCAAAGCAGGCCAACTCCTTCACCAGGGCAAGTGGCTCACTAGGGACCAAGTTCAGCAAAAGTTTCCTCATCTCATGGAGGAACTCAACGAAATGGGGACCATTGCTTCCTAAGGGGGGACGAATGATATAGGTGGATCTTGGTGGCCACCTGCCAAGTCCACCTAGACCCCCACCATTGTTTCTCTCAACCATTTTGAGGCCCTAAATGATGTTTTTTTGGGAAATCTTGGGGCAACATGGGTCCATGGATCGATGTTGCCCTTCCCAAAAAGGTAGTGCTCGGATAGATCTTTCTAACGAGCTATTTTACGCATCAAACAGAGATCGTATGCCAAAGTTACGACCCTAAGAAGTTGATGTACCAATTTACCCAAACGGGGCCCATAGTTTGGCGTTTCATCTTCTAGAGTTAGGTTTTGGAATGTTAAGGGTTTTCCATCGTTTCTCAACAATAAATAGGCATTCGAGCCTCATTGTAACATAGTTCAGAGACATGTAGCCACCACATCTCTTCTCAAAGATAAGCTACCATCGCCCTAGCTGGTTTATTTCCATTATTGTCTGTAAGCATATTTCAATATTTTACATTAATGAAATGGAGTTTTATTTCCACTGCATATTTGTGTTTATGGTCATCTCTGTAATTTGTTGCGTTCCTATTTAAGTCTGGATCAGTGGTATCAGAGCGATCTTCTTTTTTCTCTGTTTTTCTTTGCATGTCACCAACAAGGTTGGGATATAAGGAGTTAGGGCTTGAACTGGTCGAACCTTTGCAAGACCAGCCTCGCAAATCATGATGGCCTCCCATGGTGGATGAGAAGAAAGATGAGGGGGCAGGAGATCCTATCAAAATCTTGCTCAAAGAAGCCCTTGAGCGACAACAGAACACGATGATGGACAACTTTGCCCAGATCCTTCAGCGGCTACCCAGAAGCGACGCATCGGCTTCCAGTAGCTACTCTGGAAACGCCACGCCCTTTAAGGTACAAGTTAATTTTGAAATCCCCATATTCGAGGGTTAGATAGATGGACATGTCATAGATAAATGGTTAAATCTGTTAGAGGGTTATTTTTCTGTTCATGAATTTTCGCGTCGGGAAAAGATTGTTTTCTCTCTTCTCAAAGCAGCCCCCCATGTCAAGGACTAGTGGGAAACCTACTTCGAGCAGAAGGATGAAAGTACCGGCTCACTATTTTCAGCCACACCCACCTGGAATTCATTTTAGGATGTCATCAAGGAGCAGTACTACCCTGTTGGAAGCTATGAGGATGAATACATAAAGTGGACCACGTTGCGATAGGGAAGGGACCAAGATGTGCCAGAGTTCACCAATCTTTTCCATACCGTTCGCACAAAATTGGGTATCAAGTCCTGCGCCCTAATCCTGAGGTAGGTTTTTTACTTCCATTCGGTATTTAGGGGTTCTATCCATCATCAACTCATAACTCCTACAATGGCATTCATCATAACCTATATATTTACAGAAATTGCAAAACAACTTATGAGGTTTTTGTACAAACTTCTGTAGTAAATGGAAATTATCAGTTGCGTGTTGTCCTATAACCTGTCAGATAACACACCATGGCACATCTCCCACGCTCGACGCAACGTTATTCTCTGGTTTCAGGGGAAAAGTACCTCCCCCAATAAGAGAGTTCATATAAACATGTCAATGGTCCTTATCGTGCCCATGGCCCTTGCATTTCAAGCACCAAACTTCAACACACACCTCCGGCTGGGCTTCCTTTCCTTTCTTCAGCCTCTACAACTCCAAGTGAAAGCTTTCCAGCAGTGAGTGAATCTGTTGCACTCCAAGGTTTGCATCTTGTATGGGTCAGGCTTCCAGCCTCATCGCGATTTCTAAGGCTTTTGCTTGTATTGCTATTTTGTTGTGACAATGACAATCTTAATTACAGCAAGAGTGACGCTATATACCAGTCACAATGCTGGAAATATGTAGTCACCATATTGGCTTGCCTAATCAAGCATTTCAACCTTTGATTGAAATCCCAAGGTGTCTCATCTATCTTTTGTCGAATTTCTTTAAACTCAGTCACCGAATGCGCCTCTGACTTAGGCTTTCTAAACTCCTTGTTCAAAGTTTGTTGAGTTTCTGCCAATGTCGCGATGGGGTTTTTAGTGCAGTACTTGATGCACCATTCAATGCTTGATCTTGTAAAGCTATGACCAGCTATGCTTTCTTGGTCTTATCATCCATAATTTGTTTTGTAGTCCATACATCTCCTGCAAAAAACCAAAACTGTTTGGGGTGTTCACTCCTTACCCCTTTAAAAACTGGCATCTTCGTCATGTTCGCCATGTTGAATGGTGGAAGTGGAAGTGGAAGTGGAGGTGAAGGTGTCGGTGTATGAGGTGGTGGTGGAGGTGGAGGCGGGGTGGATGAATGAGGTATCCTTGGGATACCCTACTTAATCAGTTGTACTTCACTTCATGATGTAGTCAACATCGTCCCTTCGTTGTCACTTGAAGGGGGTTCAATGAGCAGACTGTACTTTGAGCTCGATCCTTCATTTCTTCTAAATAATTTCCCGTTTCACGTAGCCCCAAACATCAAGGTAACTGCATAACCCTCTTTTCACATAACAACATTTTAATCCAAGCCTTTAATGATTTCAAATACTTACCTCGCGGTCCCTTGAAGAGCCTACATTTCGCTTCGCTATAGTAGATATTTCTATTGATTGCAAACTCAGTCACAAAACTTCCAAGTGTGTGATCAATTCAATGATCCATGACCTGCACAATATTTCTTCGTGATGCTTCTAAACGTCACACCAATTCTGAATTCCACACTATAGGGTCGTCAAGCCTCCACATCCCTTGACTATCCACCAATTTAGACAACCATTTGTATAGTTCGTCAGGGACTAAATAGAAGAATGCGTCAGTCTCGTCTATGTATAAATATCTCTACAACCACTGCTCCTTTGATAATTTGGGGCTCCTGTTTTCTTGAGTTGCAAACGCATGCACTTTTCAGTCAATCCACTTCTCAATCTCTTTCTTTGTAGGAAACCATTTATCACACATATCTTAGATGGATCCCGATCCTAGCAATGGAACCATTTGTTGGCTTACGGGGACCTAACCCAGGTTCAGAAGTATTCCCGCCAAGCAAAAAAACCCTAACTACTAGCCCTTTTTGCAACAACCCGCATAGTGTAGGCTGCAGTCTCACCTGAAGCGGTATTGGAGGATGCTATAACTAGGTTTTTCCATCCAGAGATAGTGTGATGTGCATTCTGAAGCCCTTGTAGCTTGGATCTTCCTTCGTGTAGATTTGTATCTTCCTATGGTCACTAATGAAACTCTATCAAACAACTCCCAGACCTTCACAAAGGTCTACTACCAGGCTTTTTAGACCTAAAATAAATATACTCACAACTTTCCCTTAGTAACTAATAACCCTAGATCTGCCTTCGCATAGATCTACTAGATTTGAATAGTTACCATAACAGATTTAGCTACTACCTTCGTGAAAACATTTCATTACTCTTTTCATAAATAGATATTAAAGATTCAATAGGTTCGCACATAAAAAACACTTTATTTCCCAGAAAATAAACCATCAAGCGATAATTCATAAACTTAAACAGAACTAAGAACAAGGCACAAAAGCAAGAGATTCGGTCCAAAATAGTCTTTATTAGATTCAACATTCAATTTGCAGATTCTTCTGCCCTGCACACCTAGCTGCAGGGGCCCGCGCACTCAGCTGTGGACTTGCCAAGGTCTCTGCGCACTCAGTTGTAAGAGCCTTCCCCTTATGCCTAAGTACAGGAAAATAGAGCTTTCTTGCCTTAGTACTTTCCCTTCACTTGTTCTTCATAAAAAATTATCATTCTATACTCATTATGACTCAATATTTATAGCTTTTCTATTACAATATCATGGCATGCGGCCTATGGGTGAGTCTCAAAACCATCGTATCACTTACCCATACAAGGGGCTAAAGCCCCTTTGACTCCTACTTAGTTGCATGCTCCACTTCCACATTTCACGGAGACTTTACATTCTTTACAAAATTCTACTCAAAAATTGATTAAACTAACCCAAAATTGACCCTAGGGACCCTATGCTAACAGGCTTCACAGAGGTTAGACATCTGAATTCTTCTATCCACATATGTTGGGTCCCTATAATACTAGTGATTACCCCGTTACTATTGTAGTTGTACCCCTTATTAATATTGTTGTGCCCCTATTGTCCCCATATTGTTATTATTGTGCCCCATAGAATCCCTCTATTGTTATTTTTGTGGCTTTATGTTATTATTGTTAGGTTGGCTAGGTTATATTGTGACTCCTTAGACTCCTATATATAGAAAGTAGGTTTTATCATTTGAATCATCCAAGAATTGTTCATTTATGTAATGTAAAGGACGTTTCCCCCTCGAAGAGGCTGAATTCTAAGGGGTGGATCTATCTTTTCTATCTTTTCTTGAGCTGGTTTGATAACATTTGGTATCAGAGCTTTGGATTCTAGGGTTTCGCTACTCCAAACAGGTCATCATGGAATTTTCACTATAATTTGTTTTCTGCGACGTTTCATAAGCTAAAAAAAAACCCATTTGAGAAGACATCGCACTGAATCTTAGGTCCGAATTTCAGAGCTTTTCGCACTATATTTTCGGAGATATGAACTGAGGAAGTTTGTCCTTTTGCAGAATCTTGAATTACATTCAAAACAGGTGACCTAGGGAAAATTGTCAGAACTTTCTCTCTAAGCATCAGATTGGAATTTCGAAAGAAGGTACAGAAAGAGGACAGACTTTAGTTTCTTGTACATATGTTTCAGAGCCAAAGGTCAAAATAGGGACACGTGGCACGTCTTACAATTTAGCTCTGCTGAATTAGTCTATAATCAGGTCACTGTGGGAGATTTGACATAACTCTTCATTGGAGAATCCAATTGGGGTCAAACTGGTGGCATTGGAAATAGGACATAGAGCGCTACCATAGGTCACAATTTTAGAACTGGATGATCCGAACTTACAGAGATACATCAGAGGCAATATCGAGCTCCTACAAAGTGAAAAAAGGTGTGTATATTTTTTTAAATGTTTGCTTAAGCTTGGTTTGAAAAATTATATTGAAGGAATTCAAAGGGCATAGTGAAGCATTATTATTAGTAATTGATGTCTCAAAGAAAGAAAATGGAAACAACTAGTAGGCGACCTGAAAGCTCTAGCATGACTCATGAAGAAGAGGAAGAAATGCAACATGATATATCAAAATTACGAGACCAAGTGCAACAAGTGTCACTTGCACAAAAAGGTGTAGAAGCTAAGATGAATGACGTGGAAGCTAAGATGGATGATCTAAAGATAGATTTGAAGACAGACATGGAAGAATTGAAGATAAATATGAATAAGTTGCTACAAGAAAGGGTCACTAAGGGTGAAAGGGTAGTAAAGGAAACTCATGATGAGAACAAAAGAAATGGTAATCATGATTCCATAGACTCTAATGTTGGATCAAAGACCCAACATATTCCAAAAATCGATATGAGGAAGTTTGATGGCAAGGATCCCGCAACATGGATATTACAGATGGAGCAATTTTTCGATCTCAATAATGTGCAAAACACACAAAAGGTACGTATGGCAACTTTATATTTGGAACCAAATCAGTTTGTATGGTATCAATGGCTTTGCTCTCGTAAACAATTTATCACTTGGGGAAATTTTTACGGAAGAATTGATAGCACATTATGAGGATACAAAAAGCAACACTTTTTTAAGCCAATTGATAAGTCTCAAACAAAAGGGTTCAATAATGGAGCACATTGAGGAGTTCCAAAAATTGAACATAAGGGTACAAGATATTCCAGAGGAGCATAGGATTGATGTGTTCATAGTGTCTTTAAAGGATAATATCCAACATGATGTTCGCCTTTGGGAACCTGATTCATTAGAGAAGGCCTTCGGGTTAGCAAGAAAAATGGAAAGAAAAATTATGGCAACCAGGAAGCATACCACTCACATCTATAAAGACAGAAGTGTTGTTGCCGCTAGTCTTCCACAACCTATAAGGTTGACACCACAACAATTGGAAGAAAAAAGAGCAAAAGGGCTTTGTTACAGTTGTGATAGCAAATACACTAAAGGTCATAAGTGTGCTGAGAAGAAATTATTCTACATAGATTGTGAAGAGGAAGAAGAAAGGAGCAAGAAAGGTCAAAAGAAGAGGATATACTCTAGGAACAAAGCCTAGATGAAGAACAAATGAATCCGACCATATCTTGTAATGCATTGGCGGGAATGACCACTCCTCAAACCATCAAGATAGAAGGACAAATCAAGAAGAAAAAGGTAATAGTGTTGATTGATTCAGGAAGTACTCACATTTTTATTCATTGTAAGGTAGCAAAAGAATTGAATTGCTTCTTATATCCAGCACCAGAGTGTCAAGTGATGGTTGCAAATGGAGGAACAATAAATTGCTCTGAAAGTGCCATAATATCAAGCTATCCATGGGAGAATATGTATTGACTAGCCCAATGCTTTCCATTCCAATGGGAGGTGTTGATGTTGTATTAGGAGTCCAATGGCTACAATCCTCGGGTACAATAGCTTTTAATTTTCAAGAACTTTTCATGAAATTTTCTGTGGAAGGAAAGGAAGTTGAATTAAGGGGTATTGCATGGAAACCGAGAAAGATAATGAGCTCTAATGGTATTACAAAGCTTCTAAAAAGGGAACAAAAAGGTGTAATTGCACAATTATGTTCGCTAGATGTTTCCACATTGGAATCATCTATTTATCCAGATCTCCAAATAGTCTTGGACAATCATTCCAAGGTATTTGAGACTCCCAAAGATCTCCCACTTATTCATGATCATGATCATGCTATTCATCTAATTCCAGGAAGTGTTCCTCCAAACATCAGGTCGTACAGATATCCCTATGTCCAAAAGAGTGAAATTGAACTTATGGTTGCAGAAATGCTAGAGGCTGGTATAATTCAACCGAGTCAAAGTTCTTTCTCTGCTCCAATAGTATTGGTGCACAAGAAGGATGGATCATGGCACATGTGTTCGGATTATAGGGAGCTCAAGAAGCTCACTATTAAAGATAAATTTCCCATTCCTGTCATTGATGAATTATTGGATGAATTGCATGGATCAATTTACTTCGCCAAGTTGGATCTTCGTTCAGGATATCATCACATCAGAATGAAGACTGAAGACATTCCAAAAGCAACATTTAGAACTCATGAGGGTCATTATGAATTTTTGGTCATGCCTTTTGGCCTTACTAATGCACCTTCTACATTTCAAGGTTTGATGATTCCATTTTCGAACCCTTCTTAGAAAATTTGTGTTAGTATTCTTTGATGATATACTAATCTACAGCAAGTCTTGGAAGGATCATGTTAAACATGTTGACAGGGTGCTACAACTATTGGAGGAAAAACAATTATATGCAAAAAGTGTAAGGATTCTGGACACCACATATCTCCACAATGGTATGATATTGTGCACTTTGGGCCTAAGCCCTCATGGATTTGCTTTTGGACTTACCCCAGAAGGCCTCATACCAATGGAGATATTTGTCCATCCTTATATACCCATGATCCTCCCCACTTCTAGTCAATGTGGGACTTTGGTCGTATACCCAACAATCCTCCCCTCGAACAAAGGATCATCGAGCCTCCCCTCAAACGATTATCCATCCGTCCACTCTCTACCAACCAGGATTCTCCGCTCCAATGCGTTGGAAGCACACGCCTTACATGGAACACCA
>APFE031163793.1:201642-222735 GCA_000404065.3 Pinus taeda
AAATTTGTGTTAGTATTTTTTGATGATATACTAATCTACAACAAGTCTTGGAAGGATCATGTTGAACACATTGACAAGGTGCTACAACTATTGGAGGAGAAACAATTAAATGCAAAAAGATCCAAATGAAATGTTTCTTTGGAGTACAAGAGGTGGAATATCTGGGTCATATTGTATCTCATGAAGGAGTTAAGGTAGACCCTAGCAAAATTAAAGCCATTAAGGAATGGGAAATCCCCACATCCATAAAGCACTTGTGAGGATTTCTCAGGTTGATAGGGTATTATCGCAAGTTTGTTAAGAATTATGGGAAAATAGCAGCACCTCTAACAACATTGTTGAAGAAAGATGCATTTTCATGGACTCTAGAAGCAACAAAGGCCCTCGAATATCTTAAAGAGGCAAAGTGCCAAGCACCGGCCTTAGCTACACCAAACTTCAAAAAAACCTTTATTGTGGAATGTGATGCTTCCGAAAATGGAACTGGTGCTGTTTTAATGCAAGATGAAAGACCCGTTGCTTTCGAAAGTCGTCCAATCAAGGGAAAGTATTTATATAAAGATATTTATGAGAAGGAAATTTTGGCAATACTACATGTAACATCCACTTAAGAAATGGTGACCCTACCTAAGGCGAAGACATTTCAAGGTAAAAACGGATCATGATAGCCTTAAATACTTTTTAGCAAAGACTATCCTCTAAAGAACAACAAAAATGGGTCACAAAGATGTTGGGTTACGACTTTGAAATCATATACAAAAAAGGGAAGCAAAATGTTGTGGCAGATGCACTCTCAAGACAGGATGAGGATGTGGAAGCATTGTTGTGCACCATTTCTATTATCCAACCAGATGGGATAAACAAAGCAAGGGAGGAATGGAAGAATGAGAAAGAAGTGTGGGAACTTATTCAAAAGTTACAACAAGATTCCAGTACATCTGATACATTTAGCTGGAAAAATGATTCATTATGGTACAAAGATCGCTTATACCTCTGTAAGAATTCCCAACTCAAACAAAAGATTTCTTATGGAATTGCACACTTCTCCCTTAGGAGGGCACTCAGGATTTTTAAAAACTTACCACAGGGTTAAGAAGGATTTTTTGGGATGGCCTTAAATCAGATATTCAAAAGTTTGTGGCAGAATGTTTGGTTTTCCAACAAAATAAAGTTGAAACAATTAAGACACCCGGTCTATTACAACCTTTATCCATTCCAAGCCAACGTTGGGAGGAGGTTTCAATGGATTTTATCACAGGTTTACCCAAGTCTGAGGGAAAGAGTGTCATCATGGTGGTAGTTGACAGACTTACCAAGTATGCACACTTTTGTGCATTATCACATCCATTTAAAGCCAGTATAGTTTCTACTGCATTTATGAAACAATTCAAAAGCTACATGGAAACCCAAAGATTGTTGTAAGTGACAGAGATCCCATTTTCACTGGAAATTTTTGGACAGAATTATTTTCTTGTCTTGGTACTCAGTTAGCTCATAGCTCATCTTATCATCCTCAATCTGATGGGCAAACTGAGATAGTAAACAAATGTTTGGAAGGATATCTTCGTTGCTTTGTATCTGATAAACAGACACAATGGGTCAAATGGTTGCCTCTGGCTGAATGGTGGTATAACACTTCCTTCCATACAGCAACAAAATGACCCCATTTATGGCACTTTATGGGTATCAACCACCATCCATCACATCATATTTAAGAGAAAATTCTAAGGTTCAAGCAGTGGAACATCACATTGAACATCAATAACAAGTCCTCCAACTCTTAAAGGATAACCTCGTGTTGGCACAGAATAGAATGAAACAACAGGCAGATCAACATCACAGGGAAAGAATTTTTGATGTAGGTGATTGGGTATTCCTACGGCTACAACCATATAAGAAAATGTCCCTTAAGCAAGCTAAGAAGGATAATAAATTATCACCAAAGTATTATGGTCTGTACAAGGTGTTGCAAAAGATTGGTACTATGGCATACAAATTAGAGCTTCCTGCAGCTTCTCGATTACACCTAGTTTTCCATGTTTCATGTTTAAAGAAGGTTATAGGTGATAAGCTCCCAGTTCAAAAATATTGCCAGAACTTGATGAGGAAGGAAAAATTATATTGGAACCAAAAGCAATCACATAAACAAGAACTCGACAGCTACGAAATCAATCAATTTCAGAGTATCTTATCAAGTGGAAGAACTTATTTGCTGAAAATTTCACATGGGAGGATGAGAATTTTATACAGAAGCATCCAGAACTACTCAAGCATTGAGGCAACACTTTTTTGAAGGAGAGGGGCATGTTGGGTCCCTATAATACTAATGATTACCCCGTTACTATTGTAGTTGTACCCCTTATTAATATTGTTGTGCCCCTATTGTCCCCATATTGTTATTACTGTGCCCCATAGAATCCCTCTATTGTTATTTTTGTGGCTTTATGTTATTATTGTTAGGTTGGCTGGGTTATATTGTGACTCCTTAGACTCCTATATATAGAAAGGAGGTTTTATCATTTGAATCATCCAAGAATTGTTCATTTATGTAATGTAAAGGAGGTTGCCCCCTCGAAGAGGCTGAATTCTAAGGCATGGATCTATCTTTTCTATCTTTTCTTGAGCTAGTTTCATAACAACATATGATCACCAAAATTACTTGTCCAATGGTGGAGAACAATTGTCAATATATAGTTGTTTCCTTATGCAAAAAGACACTTATTTTGACTGAGCCTACTTATCATCCTTCTAAAACTTACTTGGCAAATTGAAGGGACAAAATGACATTTGTAAAACTCAATTTTTCTTTTTTATTTTTATTTTTATTTCACATAAAATACATATTGAAACTAGTACAATGATAATTATGAAGACCAAACCTAGTTACAATTCCAACAAAATAAACATATCCTACCTTGTGATAAGCTCATGCTACCAGTGTGCTTGATTGTAAGTGTGGGTCAGAAGAGGAGCATTCAATCAAATAGCCACAATGACTTGAAATTGTTGGAAGTTTCCATTCTAATAATACAAAGCCATGTTTTCTCCTCCCATTTATTTGTGTGTATTACATGTTAATTGTCAAATTTGTGTTTGTTTTATATATATTTGTATCACTATGTTTGCTAAAATTGGCTTCGAAGAATACAATTTGTGTGTTTTCATATCTATATGTAGGAAACTATTGTTCAAGACTAAGAAAAGAATTTTTGAAATGAGAATGAGATTCTTGGAAAAGGCATCATTTGGTTAAGGCTAGGATTAGACTTTGGGAGAAAAGTATGCACTCAAACCTTCTTTTCCATTTTATGAATGTGTATGCATTTTAGTTAATAAGGGAGAAAAATGAATACCACTATTATCTATAACAAATCAAGGGTATATATGTGGAAAGGAATCCTTGGAAACATGAAGAAATTTCTAAAAACAAGTATGATACAAGGGTTTCCTGAACCTCCATGATAGTTCTGTTTAGTCAATTCAATGTTCTTAAATTGCTTACGTAAATTATCAACCGAAGTTGGTAAACTTGTGAAGAGAAAGTGCACTATATATTCTAGAAGCCTTTTTTAGTTTATTAAGATGATGATTGTGTTTGTTTTAAGGAATTTCTTTATTCCTATGTTCCTAATGAAATTGAAGATTTACAATTAAATTCATATAATCAATTTTTGAAAAGAAAAGTAAGACAAGCTATCCTATTCCTATTTAACTAACTAATGTTAGTTTAAAAAGGATTACTATGTAAGGTGATGGAAAAGAAAAAAACCTACTTTGTAAATTATATCAAAACTTCTTTAAGATAAATTGTATTTTGAAAACAACTAAACAGAAGGTTATTCTAAAATCTATGAATAAACTACTTATGTTCTAAAAGATAATTATTTCTGCTCTAAAAATAAGAATCACTTCTATTTAAGAATAAATTTATAAGGAAACCTATGTTAAGATCTACACACATTGCAATTAACAATTCTACTTGAAATAATAAAGCAAAAAAACAGAAGGAATTCAATCTAATCAAACGCATTTGGTATGAAAAGAAGAGGATTATGTACATGGTTCTATTTTAGAAAGCATACAAATGATTAAAATTGGTAGACAAAAAATGAAAGACTGTAAACAAATAACTAAAAAGAAATTGAAGTTGAGATAATGCAATTATGGAAATAATGAAAGCGAAATGAACTGAGCTAAAAATAAAAGAAATAACCTTGACTGTCTGCAGGGGCCCTCCACAAAACAACATGTTTAGAAATTTAACTCAATAACTAACTGCACATGAGATTGACGAGAATACTTCTTCAATTTGAAAAGAATAGAGTTATATAACTTCAAACTGTCAATTAAAGATTACATATATGTGTCTCTTCTTTCTATTTATAGACTTATATATATAGAATTCGTGCTGAACAGATTGAGACTTTTATGCCTTCAAAACTTAAAACAATCCTAATCTGAATTCGATTCTATCACGGAGAAATAAATTTTCTCGATGATTTGCTATTTGGAAAGAAAATCAGAGAGTCGTGATATATCTGAACTCTTGCTGCTCCGTTCATCAATGTATTGACCTTCTTCTTTGACTGCGCCATTGGGTGATTCCCTTAATGATTTTTCTCGGGTGAATAGGAGGAGATCCATGAGGATATCAATTCCCATCTACCCATGTGCTTCTTTTCTTGGCTAGCATACTGGAATCTAGTAAACCATGGAGATAGTTGTAGAATCATGAAACAACTGCAGAATCGTGTTAATTATGTAGCCTTTACAATCTCTTAACTTAATAATAAGGCACATTAATAAATATGAAAAATAAGACATTTGAGTACCTTACCATGTCAAAATATATAGTTTACTATTTATTTGAGTTGATAGCAATGACGAAAAGAGGAAAAATGGATGGAAATGGTGTCAAAAACAAAATAGTCATGAGACTCTACATTCCCCCATGCCAAGGTCTTTGCATGTCCTCATGCAAAACACAAAAATGATGTCTCTTGTTTAATTACTGCATTTATTTTGAGACCTTTACAAGTACATCCAATTTCATATTTTTCCCTTTCTTTTCGACCACTGTGATCCTTGGATTTTTCATGAGAATCTTGTACTTTAGGTTTATCACTTTCTTTGTAGAGCTCATTTTTTCTTCTTCAACTTCTTATTTTTCTTATACCACAAACTTACGTGTAAGAGAATATTGTCACTCTTAGCTATTTGGATTTCACTCTGCGCCTTTAGGGGTTGATTCTCCTTATGAATGTACCTTTTTAGTGTCTCCAACTCGAAAATTTATCGTTTTAAAACATTTATCACTGGAGGTTCTTGTGGTTTACTAAACTAGACTTATTCTTGATTTAAATATGATGTTCTTCCCACATCTCTTTTCTCTAGGGACTCAATATAATCATAAATATCCTATTGTATAGAATCAATCTCAAGTGTTTTTCAGTCTGGGCTCTAAGGAGGTGTGATGAAAGTTGGTGGAGAAACCCTTGAATCTTCCTATACTTCTAAGTTGATATGCTTTGTACTTTTTGAAGGTAGCTCTTTTGTTGCTGAATTGAGTCTAGTACTTCTTCTTAAGCTTGTGTCAGGAGGCATTTGAATTTTTGCTTTATTCCTCTCTATCTTAGGCTTCTCCGTTTTAGGTGTGCTCTCTGTCTTTTTGCTGGCTTTATTTCTTCTAACATATTTCTTGTTTATATTCTCTAAAATTTCTACAAGAGGAATGCCATCCTCTGATGACTCATGTGACTATTGTTGTTCTTGTTCCACTAGTTTTTTAATTTTTATTTTTCTCCCTCTCTTGGCTTTTCTGCTACTCGGTTGTTCTTGGGTATCTTCCTTAAAATGATTCCTTGCTACAAATCTTTCCCAATTATCACCCATATTTTTAAGATGAAATTCAATGAGGATTTTAACAAGACCATGGTGGTACATGGTATTCTCTATCAACTGAATTTTCCTTTGAACATTCCCTGACATCTTCCTTAGACTATTAAGTAAGACATATGGAAAATTTATTTCATTATCCTCAATAAAATTCATCAACAGTCGAATATGATAGAAAAACATGCATCCAAACCTCCCTTCTCAAGTAACAATTTTTTGAATTATCAGAAGTAAATTTCTCCACTTACTTTTCAATGTTGTGCTCAAAATGCCCTTCTTGAAAATGGTGGTGTCCATGCTAGGGTTCTTCAGAAAAAACTTCCAGTCTTCCCTATCAATACCTCTATTTTTAAACCATTTTCCCCCAATTCGAAGTAATACAGTGGCTTCAAAAACAGAGGATTTTGTCACTGTAAATTTTATGTCCCCTATCTCGACTTCCACCCCATCACAGGCTCTAGTGAAGGATTTGGTTACTTCTTTGTGGAAACTGTCAAATTTCTCCACAAACTCCAACCACTGTTCTTTCTACAACAATTCTCTTATCTGTGGATATACTTCTAAAAAATTTCTTCCTGCTGGTTCTGTTCTGACTATAACTCCTATGGCTAATAATCGTTTTTAAAAATTGTTTGTTTGACAGGGTATGAGGGTTTAAAAGGGTTTTAGAGTGAGCAGGATGGGAGTGTGAATGATGGGAGTGTAAGTGGTAAGGGTATAAAGAAGTGTGACATAATATAACCGTTGAGAGAATGAATGAGCATGATTTGGCTGATCATATCAATAAACTTGGGATGTGTGTTGGAGTGTAATTATAATGATGAGGAGTGAATGGCATATTAGATCCGATTTGACACGATACTATCAACTCTTCGTAATAATGATTTTGAATTTGGTAGTACGATGTCTATATAGTCCATACATTTAATGTTTTTGATCCCTATTATCAAATTAAAGAGTTGCATAGCTTTAAATTATTGCTTTCTAACCTTTGGTTGCTATCCTTTGTATTATCTTCAGGTGCTTTGCAGTGGAGGGAGTCAGACACTCTTTCAATTATTCCATCAGAAATTTCTATCAAATTGGCTATAGAAATATGTTCGAGCTGCAGAAACTCAATAATTTTGTAGCTATTTTATTTTTGAAAAGAAAAGAGTGGGACGTAAAGAAAATGGGTTCACAAGAAAAGTGATCCTTTCTTCATCAATAGTTCTGATCCTAACCACACAATTCTCAAAGACTGTTTCAATCTCATAAAGCCCAAGCCAATGAGTTTGAAATTTCCCTTGGAAATATTTGAACTTTGAATTATACAATAATGCCCAATCTCTTGGCTAGAATTTTCTCTCTTTGATATATTTGTCATGCCATCTGGATCTCTGTTGTTGGACTAAATTGGTTCTTTAGATTGCATCTTGTCTTATCACATCAAGTTCATTTAGTTGCTCCATTCTTTGTTTTTGTGCCTTTGAAAGATCAAGACCCAATTTGACTGTTGTATTGAAAGTTTTGACTTGAAACTCAATAGGAAGCATGACTTTTTTTCCATAGACAAGCTCATAAGGAGTATTTCTTGTAGTATTTATCCATGTGGTATGGTATGCCCATAAAGATTCTGGAAGATTTTTTGCCCAATCTCTTCTATGCAAATGCACAATTTTGGTGAGAATTGCTTCAATGACTTTATTGGTGGACTCCACCTTTCCATTTGCTTGAGGAAGATATGGAGTAGACTTCCAATGTTTGGTTTTGTATTCCTCCATTATCTTCTATACCAACTTGGATGTGAACTGAGTACCTTGATTTGTTACAATTTCTCTTGGGACACCAAAACGACTAAATATTTCCTTAAAAAGAAATGAAACTACAACATTTTCAGTAGTAGAAAGAAGTGCTTTACGTTCTACCCATTTTGTAACTAGTACCGCATTGGCATCTAGTACATCCACCACAAAGATGTCATATTTTAACATGTAATTCACTTTGGTTATATTCATTTTGGGGATCCATCTAGTGCAATCCATCTGATGAACCTCCGGTATGACTACTCTGAAACCATCAAAATCCTCTATTGGAATCTCCCTTCGATCCACCATATTTTCATCTATAAATTTGTGGGAGGCCCCATTATCAATCAACACTATCACCTTCTATCCCAAAAGAACCTCCCTAACTCTGAAGGTGTGGTGTATGGGAATTCCTGACATGGATGCAATAATAGGGCCTTTAGCCCCATCTTGTTATGTCTCCTCACTTGCATCCAATATTCCCTACTCTTATATATGTCCATGTCCCGACTCATCATCATCCCCATCATGTCACAATTTGAGTAGACCTCAATGTAATGGGCCTTTCCCACCTTGTCCTTCTCTGCACATGGGTGTCCTAGTACCCAAGGCTCCTAACAACTAAAACTAAGCTTCTTCTTTCTCATTTATTTCCAAGTCTCCTCATCCAATTTGGGTTTTTTGATCCACTCCCTTTGAAAATGTTTAACCTCTTTGTTCTTAAAATGAAAGGATGGTTTAGGATAAAATCTACTCTTAGGAACAACATCCTACATGTCTTTGGTTCTACTAGTTTCATCTTGTAGAGTGGAAATATTATAAGCCTTAACCCAACCTTGTGGAGGCCCAGATAAACCCTCAACAAACAACATCACTAAACAAGCATCAAAGATATCAGTGACCATCACTACCAACCCTTTAAAATATGAGATATATGACTCTAAGCTACTAGTCTTCTTGAGTTGTGCCAACTCTCTAAAGTGAATATTTGGGTCTTTATTATCAAAATGTTAAGCAAGCTTCTATGTAAAATCAATGTATGAAGTTATACTAGCATGACCCAAATTCACTAACACATGGTACCACCATTCATGGGTCTCACCATCCAAATGTAAGGCAACCAACTTAATGGCATTTGTCTCTATTATCCAATGGAGGTAGAAATATGTGCTCGAATTTTGAACCCATGATCTAGCTAAACATTTTGAGGATTTATCAAAACATGAGAGGATCAACTTCCTTGGTGTTTTTTGTAGCTCCTAGTTCTGCATCATAGCCCTCTTAGCTCCCTTAGGCCTTTTTCCCATTTTGAGGTTGTAGAAGTCTATGAAAGCAAAGACAGCTTGAAAGTCTTGTCCCTGCTTTTTATACTCCTCCAAATATGCCCCAAAAGGCTCATCCTGAGCAACTGGCACCATTTGGCCTATTTTTACTCATGTAAAAAGTGTTGCATAGTGGGTCTAGATGGATTATTGTATATGTATGGGTGGCTTTGCATGGCCACCCTCTCTATTGTTAAACCCTCCACCGTTAATGGGTTCCTTCTTATGTTATTCCCATTAAATTTTTATTGGCTAATTTTCCAATTAGCTCCATCATCACCTTTTGTCCCTTGGCCAAATCATTTAGAATTATAATTAGGTTATTAAACTCCTAGTTTTCCCTATCTCCCATGGTTGTCTCACCTTTTTCATACTATACTCCTCCCTCTTCTTCTGCTTCGGGAACTTCTTCTTCCTCTTCTTCTACTTCAGGAACTTCTTCTAACTCCCAAGTAGGAGTGGGTTCTCTACTCTTGTATCTCCTCTTATAGGTGATAAATCAGTGGCCTTCAGTACTCATCAAAATTCTTATTACAATTAGCCCTTTAAACCGCACAACTCTCTAAGACCATGCTCTGATAACATTGTAAGATACCCCTCGAGGAATATCTTTATTTTCGCACAAAATTTATTAGTTTTGTTAAGTTTATCTTTGAAGTATTTCATCAAATAGTTGGAGTACATATGGTTGTAGATGTATTCATTTATAGGGACTTGTAACAATGAAATGACAAAAAAACATATGAGTGGATGGTAGCTCCTTTCATCAAACAGATAGGTTGTAGGTTTTGTTCAAAGCTCCAAGATGATTTTATGACCCAGTAATTATCCCCACATGCACAATAGTCATGTACAACTCTCAGAAATCAATCATTCAACACTTAAATATTAGAATCAACCCCTAAGGAAATGAGGTCACTACAGTAGTAAACTCAGGCCGAAAAATGAGGGTACTCGTTCCCTTCAATAAACTAACCTCGACCCTCCAAATAGACTCAGATTTGACCCTTAATGAATAAAAGACATGCAAAGACATACATGTGCTCTTGGCCAACAAGAAAGAGGAGGCTCTCAACCTATTTTAACAAGTAAACTCAAAAAATTCTTATAGCATAACTTAGCATGTAGAATATAAAAAGTCATATTATAAAATCAATTGATAACACCTCTAGCTTACTTGATTTTTGCTACTTCCTTCTTCTCTTTCAACAATGAAGCACCATGTCAAAATGTGAGTGATCCTACTCCAACACCAACACTACTAACAAGTGACCAAAATGAGGGTTTCCCAAAATCTTGGTCTCTTTCTCAAGAACTTTCCAAATTTCTCTCTATGAAGTGAACAAAATGCAAGAATGAGGAGAGACTCCTCATTTCCCCTTTTTATAACTCAATTGACTCTTTCGCCACTTTTTAAACTTTTATTTTAGTAAATTCACTTTAGTGGGTTTTCTCACTTTATAATTTAAAAGTAACTTTTCGTTAGCCTAGGACCCATGTCCCCCTTTTTCTCATTTAGCTTTTATAATGTTTTCTCCTAGGTGAATTGTGTTCCCTTGATTAATTTTTCTCTTCCTAGCCTACGAGAACTTAATTAGGCTAGTGAAATATTCCCCTTATGTCTCCTAAGAATATTGGGACATTACACACTATCTTATGAAGTGAAATGTTGCATTTTGGGGTTGTGTTGAGGAATTTGAAACAAGTATTGGCCGATGATTTTTAGTTTCAGTTTGTGCTTATTTGCATTCATTCTTTTCTTTTATTAACATGCTATTTGATTGTTAATTTTCAGTAGTAGTCGTTGGCATTAGACTATATAGATTAGGACTTTGATCTCAAATATATTTGTCTATCATATCTAAGTATTACTATCCTAGTTCGATAATTAAATGTTAGTAATCCTAGTTTGATAATTAAATGTTAGTAATATAATACATATAGTTTTCTCAACACTGTGATTGACTCAACTTGTATCCATCTTTGCAATTAAAATTATTAGGATGCTTTTAGATTTTTTAATCATAATAGCTAAGTAATGAGGGGCCAAGGTGAGTATTTTGGTTTTATTAAAGATAATTAGGTGTTTCGAATCTTGGGATTGCTCCATGATAACTAACTTGGAGATGCAGTTGTTGAGTGTGTCAACTATGTGCTTTTTGGGACAAGCTTATTCACTTTTATATTTACATCACTTGGTACTATTTTTCAAGTATGTATAACTAATTTTGATTTATTTACGAGGAGCTATGAACCATAATTATACGTTAATGTAATATAAATACCCACTTTAAGATGGGAGTATGAAGCCTTAAACCTCTCACCTCTTTATTGTAAGAGCAAATGCTTTACCGATTGTCAATGGGGTAAATAAAAAAAAAATTGTAAGCCTTAAAGAGATAATAAGGGCAGCCTTTGGTTTATATGTATGCAAGACAAACCACCTTCCTATCCCTGCCCCAACTAAGGTTAGAAGGAGGTGGTTACAATGCTGACCCAATCCCCAAGGTTTAGTTATGGAGATGGGATCTAAATTTTTTGACCTTCTTCAACTTCCTAACAACTTAAGACAAATGTCATCGTTGTGTTCATCTCATCGAGGCCTTTCCAACGATATAAATTTTTCCTTGATTCGACTCCCGGTTCAAGAGATATGTCCATTCGAATGATTGACCTATTATCACCTTGCCACGTTAGCACTGATTCCACGTCGTAATCACATACTAACCACATGGTGCTTTGTCCACCATCTCCACCATCATGGACCAATCCACATGGATAGGAACTTCCCTCAAAGTAATCAGAGGTTGCACTATTTCACTACTCCGCAAGATTGTTTAGATAATTTTCGGCAAAATCACATAATTCATCATTTGTCGACACGTTTCGAACCAACTAGTGTGGTTCATCGTCAGGACAAGTTGAAGATCCAGATCTAGTGCAATGTGTTAAATAGTCTAAGCAGAGACTCAAACAGCTAAAAAATTCTAACGGCTACTTTTCCACTCAAGGACCCAGTCAAACTACCTTTAACCAATTTAATATTAAATTATTATTATATTTAAGGAGGTAGGTCAACCTGGGGAAAAAATAAAACAAATCAAAGGTTAATTTATTCAAAATAATTCCTTTATATATTTAAATATTAATCCTATTATATATATTATAAAATATATTATTAAAATTACTAATTCATTAAATATATAATATATATGTACATTCTCATATTTTTATTTTATATCTAATCCCTAATATTATATATTTTAGATAAAAATATATTTATTATTTAACTAGTAAAAATTAACAAGGGACCTGTTATCACTCCAGGAAACTCTCCTAGGTTGTAGCTCGGAGATGCCTGGTAACATATAATCTTCAATATTGTTCTCTGAACTATTGGAATGAATGATGGTTTGGATCAAGCTAGATAACCATTTAAACTTTGTATTTACTCAAGATATGCATGAACACCCTCAGCTTACAAGGCTTTAGACCACTAATGCTCAATAGTTTGTATATTTAATGAATAGATGGAGAATATTGACCATATTGGTAGATGCATATATAAACACATATGAATCGCTAGCTACAGGCAGTAAAAGAAGCTTGCAAATCTAATTTATCAACGCAGAGATAAGATGACAGTTATATGGCATTAGACACAGAAGAAACATGAACAACCTATTCAAGTGCAAACTTAGAACAAAAGAGAAAATGGAATATTGAACATATAATAGCAAAAGAAGCTTATGTTGCTAATGCATGAAAATGAGAAGCTTGAGTAGAAAATTCTCAATAGTCTCCGGAAGTTGAACCCCTGTTACATTTAGTTTCCAGCATTTTATAGGCCTTTTACAATGCTCCTGAGCTCTCAAAGGCTCAGAGTCTTAATCTATCCTCTCTGTCTTGTTAACTAATTGATGCCCTAACTAGGCAAGAGTGAGCTCGAAGTTTTCTTCTTCTGACGGAAGAGTAACCATATTGGGGTAGTTTTCTGCACTGTCTGGGAGCTCTCTCATGCCAAAGATGCCTCACAATCAGTTCTGTTGTTTTTGGATGAGCGCTGTCTGCTCCATGATTGTTTGTTTCAGGCTGCATCGTGCTCTGTTGCACTATGCTGCTCCATGACTACTCTATCAGCTTGGGATGAGCTGCGCATGCTGTGGCCCTTGTTATTCCCTTTTCAGTCTATGTTTCCCTTTAAATATTTAGAATGACTATTTTTTTGTTAAACACAGAAAAACACAACAACACTATAAAAATCCCGCCAAGCTCTCAACATTTCGAACTTCAAAAGTCCTCAAACATGACATATTTATCTATTGGGTCTGCCCTTAGGGTCGCTATTGCCTATCGCAGATGGCTTGGTCCCTTTGTTCCCTTTTTATTTTGAAATACTTGAAAAACACGGGAAATACATGAAAATTGGCCTTTGGCGGACTTCAAATATTATATATTTCACTTCCCAGACCCTTTCAGGTTCGGGCCTTATCGCATATCGAAAAACCAAGCTTCCCTTTGTATTTCATTATATAAAAAAAATACACAAAAATGCATTGAAAAAAGCTTTCCGCAGACTTGAAATATTATGCAATATCGTTTAGAACCCCATCGAGTTCGGTTCATTAGGTCAGCACCGCTCCTTAACGTTTCCCCGATTGCGATCCACCGATGCGATGTGGGTCATCAATCTGCATGCTTGATCGACGGTCCACATTGCATCATTGATTGCCATCGCTCATTCCATACTGTTTGTGCCGATTTACCTTCATCGATGCAACTCGCCGATCCGATCATTGGAGATCGCTGATCGGCAATGTCTTGTGCCGATTTCCACTACCCGCCGATCAGATCCACCGATTGCAATTTTCCGCTTAGATCTGGAACGTTGATTGGCTAGATCTAACGGCTGCTATGCATTTGGACTGTTAAGCCTTCAATACATGGTTTTTTCATGGTTTTGGAGTGTTGTTAGCCTCCCGATAGTGTTTTTCCTCCCTTTTAAGGGCTCTCCTCCTGCACTTGTTTCGATCTTTGGATTATCTTAAGCACTTTTGAAGACTTTGGGGGTGTATTTGGATCCATTGGCATGATTTCAAGCATATTTGGAGACTTTGGGGCATATTTGGATCCATTTTTGGGCCATTTGCCAACAAGGCTAATACTGTCTCCTTCTGGGGATGAAATCCTCCCTGTGAGGTTTCAAGAATCATAGAACAATGCCTTTCTTGTAAAAGCAAAAAATCAAATCTTCCTCCTATTGTTCCATTGGGAATGGAGTCTATTTTGCAATGAAAATAAAAACTGGAAAAAACATATTTACAATACCAAGGCTTTAAAGCCTTAAATGAAATAAAGTTTGAAGAACTACCCATTGACTGGGCCATCAAAAACACCTTCCCCCTCTAAATTTTGCAGAATGAAACTATTGCTCATCTGAACCTGAGCAATGACCAACGGACCTGTCCATAAGGCATCATGGTTGCCCTTCTTTTCCTTCAATGCATCCCATTTAAGAATATAGTCACCAAACTAAAAATTGACCCTTTTTTCCTTTTTGTTAAAGGTTTCTTTTTCTTGGTCAATGTGCATATCAGCAAATTCATCAAAGACTTTCAAAAGCCTATTAATTTGATCATCTACTTCAAAAACTTTCTAGCATTTGACATTACGAGGTAGAGATGGTCTATATTTCACCTCATCTCTGTAAGCTTTCAGCGTTGGATGTTTTGGTTGGAAGGTTTTGTTCACCTGAAAAGTTAATATAAAAGATGAATCAATACATTCCTGTGTGGGGGACATAAGGACTTCACCTGCTCCTACAGCTTCTTTAGAGCAAGCCCCATCAAAGAACATGTCCCAAATATGTGGGTCTTCTTCCTCGGTGATCTGGAAAAATGGTTTTTTAAGCTATGTAGAGGCCAACTGAGATTCTTCAATCTGAAGAAAACAAGCTCCAAAATCAGTGTCAACAACATATATGGGATGATTGGTAAGATTCCTTTCATCACTGATTATATACGCCAACTGAGCTTCTCTGTATAACCTCCTTCTTTCACCTCCATAGGATAGATCATTTTGCAATGTTCCACCTAATCTCTTGATCCAGTCTCTGGAAAGAAACATGCAGAATTTGGGGGGTACATATGCTATCACAATATCCATCATCATGCTCTTCATGGGCATTTGAGACAAAGTGATGGCTAGGTCCTTGATTAATCCCAGACATTTCACTTTTCTAGAGTTAAAAGAAGACAAGTCATGGTAGGGCTTGGTAATGTCAAGACCCATCTCATCCATGACAGCCTTGGGCATTATATTATGGCTAGCTCCAGTGTCTAGAAGGCAGTTGTGAAGGATTTTATCATGAATAATCAAAGAGACATAGAATGATGGGGAGCTATCTTCACAATTTTCAATCACTGGGCTAAGAATAACAGCTAGTTGGTAATCTTATAGATTTACATAGTCAGTGGAGGCTTGGATGGCTTTAGGATCAAGGGCCTCGAGGATGGATCTTTTGAAGGACTCATTCTTCACTAATTCAATTAGAGGCATAGGTATTCTTAGCTTCTAAATTTCTGATTGAAAACTGAAAGGAGAAGGAGACTTGTCAAGGCCTCTTACCTCGTGACCTGGAGCTTTGAGGATGATGGGACCAATTGCTGGTTGCTTCTTCTCATTAACTTTTTGTATTGTAGGGATAGAAACTCTTTGAACAGGATTTTCCTTGGCATTATTCATATTTGACTTCAGGTTATGCCTTTGCTGATCTTCAATTTGTAGAACAACTTCACCATCCCACTCTTAGCTGATTTGGTCATTGAATAATGATCTTTCATAGGCAGCTAATGTCAAAAAAGGGGCACTGCCTTTTGTTGAGCCTCAAACCTACACTTCTTTACACATCCTCCCAGCCTCTTTTTCCTATTCATTTCCCTATTTTTCCACTCATTCCCTCCATCAATTTGCTCAAATCGTTGTATTTTAGGACTTTTTACATGTTTTCTCTAATTATGCTAATGACTGTGTTTGTTTAAGAATTTGGTTCAAGGTGCTGCGTTTCCGCATCACACAGGGTTTCCGCAGTTATCCGGGTTCCACACCAACCCGAATTCCGCAGCTGTTTTAATTAAATGCTATTCCAGTGTCCTCCGGAAAGAAGAGCCACATGGCAATTCTGGAACTAAGGACATGGTGTGTGTCCCTCCAGATCATCCAACCAGTCATCAAGCCCGTGGTCAAGAGGAGGAAACTTCGGTGAAAACAGAGTCATTGGCGGTGGCACGGCTCTGGTGTTCTGTTTTAGAGCACGTGAAGAATAGGTGGCATCGTCCTCAGTCATGAATATGGTGGGAGACATAAATCCAACAGCGGATTGAATGCCCACAATGACCGTTGCCTAGATCCGAGGACGTAGCAAGACTACGTGTTTTTACATAGCTGTTTGAATTACTTAGATTTTGTTAAGTTAGTTCGCCTTCTGCAGTTATAAATAAAGCATCTTTGAACGTTGGACAAGTTAGTTGTTAGCTGCTGTTTTGTACTTTTGAACTCCCACTGTATTTTTTATTTCATGCATAATATATGAGAAGACTGTTATTCCATTTACACGTGTGATTGATCTTTGAAACGGCTGGAGTAGGCAGAGGGCCCCTGTTTACTAAAGGCCTGTACAGTATTTTTAATTTCTCGCATTTCGTTTTCTTATGTCATGTATATAATGCCCTTAATTGCTGTGTTTTAATAGCTGTACATACATTTCAATTTCTACTTGTTTACATTTCTGTACTTTTTCATGACTAATCAGTGTGTTATGCAGGTTTCTTAGGCGTGCCCGGGACAGTTTATTTCTTTCCTTTTTCATAACTAGTGACACTTGTGATCATCTTGTCTATGTTGCTGACCTTCTTTGTTTTGCAGCCTCTATTTCCTCATTATCACTTAGTCAATCTGCATATTTGCTTTCTGTTTGTAGACATCAAGTTGTTTATCTATTGATGGTCTCTTCTTCATAACTTAATATCTTTATTGAGGACCAAAACATCACTTAGCGTAGCTTGATTTAGTTATTCAAAAACTCACAATTTCTTGACTTGTTTTTAATTGTTTATCACATGATATATTCAGTTAAAAGGCAAGAGGTTAAGAAGAAGTTAAAGTATTTGTGACTAGTCTTTCTTTTAGATAGATTTACTTTAGTTTCACATTGCTTAGTTGTTATTTGACATAGATTTCATTTGCATTTCCTTGCAGCAACAGAGGGACTGGGCCAATGTCATTAGTCTTTTATTTGATGCCTTTACTTTCCTTTAAGCATTGATTTCATTTCAAGATTTCTTGTAGAGTACTTTTAAGTTGTAAAAAGCACATCACAATCTCACACACTTCACTCACTTGATTTTGAGTTTTAAGAAGCACATCACAATCTCACACACTTCACTCACTTTATTTCGTCACACCACATTAGGAGAGATATACTTGAAAACAACCCTAAAAAGTAAAAACGACAAAAGCTTAAGAAATAGTTGCCTAAGTACATACAGTACACCTCACTTCATCAGCTTACGAGCCCCGGGTTTACATTTAAAAGTTGCAATTTAGACATCACTAAATTGACCAAACAGTGAAGAAGGGATTTCATGCTGGGAGGATGATGCTGGGTCAGATCAATGGGTTGTAATCCTCTCTTCTACTCTTTCTATCAATAAATCTATTCGAGTTCCTCCACATTCTTGTATGTTTGAGTTGATATATGCATTTGTGTGGTCAATATATATCTGGTCCTATATTTTGTATGATCGTAGATCTCTGTGCTTTGATGGTATCATGCTGCTTTGACTTTACAGGTGCTCCTTGAAGCGGGGTAAGCGAGGAAGGAGCGACAAAGATCTGTCAGAGGGGAGAGAAAACAAGCAAGGAGCCAAGCGAAAGATTGAGTTTTGTACTCTCTGCTTCTCTCCAATCTACTTCTCAAAAAATAAAACGAAAGTAACTTTAGTTTGTTTGTTTTTAAGATAGCTACCCGTCTTAGTGGGACTATCATCTCTGAGTGGACACTAGATTTCTCGATAACAAAAAGACACACAAAAAAAAAAAATCAACCATGTTAATAGTTGGTGTGTCCCAATCCATGTGTGATCGTGGGGTAACTTTGATAGCTTATATGCCCCTAGGTATATTTGTTAGACCATAGACTAGCTCCACAAGTCATAACCATACTAGCAAACAAAAAATAAAAACACAAATCAAAAGAAGTTTACTATAGCATAGACAAATTTCTTTCTTATTAATGTTTTAATGTGACATAATGTTGAAGTCAATTTTTCAAAGTTGACTATAGTCAACCCTTTTAATGTTGCAATATGACACAATCCTTGATGAATGGATCATTGTGAAATAACCATTAAGGAATTTAGTAATTCAACATGAATCAATAAATATGAGCTTTCAATATCAAAAAACATTAAGGAACATTGCTATGCAACACAACCCTTCAAGAAACTCACAATGTCATATAACCCTTGATGAACATCACAATTGAACATAACTATTCAATAACACATAAGTTTTGGTATAAGTGAACCAAAATCTGTATCACAATATTGCATCTCTATTGAGGAATGTTGCAATCCAACATAATGCATTAGTAATATCACGATACAACATAATTTATAACACCCCGATATGTGAATTAAGTTTTATTGTTACTATACAATTATTACCATTTTAGTTATATAGTTAGTAAGTATGACTTGTGTTTTAGATACTTTAAATCAAAGTATAATAATAAGGTCATGATAGTGACCCAAGAATAATAGCAATAAAGAAAAAGGAATTAATTTTAATTTTGGCCGTCATGATTAGAATTAGTTCTGTCTTGATTTTCCTTCTCCTCTTTGTAGAGAGGGGAGGAAATCCCGCTCTTGGTGGAAGCTTCGAGGACAGAAATATTGGCTGGATTTTTTGGAGAAAGAAAGGAAAAGTTAGAACCTACATGGTTCAAGACACAAGAAGAGTTTGCTAACCTATGTTCTTGAGCTGAACAAAGAGTCAGTGGAACCTTACAATTGATTCTTAAACGTATAGTACTAGGTTGGATTCGAGATCCTGAGATAAAGGTACAGGATACCTTCAAAGGAAAAATTGTGGGCAACAAAAGGCTTGGGGGGAGACAGGACGTAATACTCAGTCTCATGGTTAGGAGGTGAAACTTTCCGAACACACTTCGTACACAGAACAGTTAAAAGATAAGTATTTGTTGTAGCTCTTGATATGTTTACAGTTAGTAGAGAATGAAATTTGTTCTCGTTAAATGATTGTATCAGAGAACTAAATGTATAGACCCAAGGTCATGGTACTTGAAGGAAAAACGAAAAAGAAATATATGTACAATTTCTATTAAATGGGTGTAGTAAATAAAGATAGATGATTAAGGATACAATTGTTTCTTTAATAAAAATTGTTTACGTTGTGCTCTATATAAGAGAATAAACATCAGAATGCAAACTAGAATCTTATAAAAGAAAAATTGTAATATTTATTCCATATTATATGAGTAGAAAATTTAATTGATTTATGTTGAAATAAGCGAGTTTATGCTAGCATTTATTAGGAAAAATGTTGGATATATTCTTCACACCATTCTAAGGAAAGAAAATATGTGATTATTGCTCAAAGAAAAGCTCAGTTTTGTGAAAGCATTAATAAGATAAGAAACATAAAGCACATCGCACAAAGTTTCTCCAGGAGAAGAACCTGTAGGGTTTATATCATAGAATCCATTCTATTATTAATACAACAATTTGACAATTAGAAAACTCAAAACATGTAATTACATAAAAGTTCGATATCCTTCAGCATTCAGAACCTTCCTTAAACACTTAAGAAAAATATACAAGAAGATTGTACCATAAATATTGGTTAAATCAATTAATCATTCTACGACTGAACTGTAACTACAAGTAGGCTGAATGGCGGGTTGTAATTTGTCCTTCACTCTCATAAAATCATTCAACATAGATGCATCTTATAAGAAGCTTGAGTAAAATAATAGGCTACAACAAAGATTTGTATGCCATGCAAAAACTATTTATCTAGTGCATAAAACCCTGGAAGGACCAAATAGTATCCAAGTCAAATGTTCATAATTCCCATAACCATACTTAAGAAAAAATCCAAGGGTAGACCCAACCTCTGCTTGAAGTACAAAGAATAACCTAGAGTAGTTGTGGTAGAGCTTTCTCGAGGTATCAGGAAGTCATGAGAAATTCATCTGAAGTAGAACCATAGGAAGGCACAACAAATTGCGTTAGTACCAATGGAAGCAATGGTTGAAATTTTGTAAAATTAATAAGTATAACATAGAAACCTGGCCATCTTAGGTTACATGCATGCAAGTGCAATGGTTGTGTAGGGTTTGATTCTTGAAATGACTGCTTTCTGGAAGGGGAAGAAAAAACAAAATAATTACTCTAAGATATGATAGAGAAACTAGTAAAATGGATTAAGGGTTTTAGAGCAGAAGAAAAATATTCTCGCTTACCTTGAGACATGATATTGAAACCCAAAAATTATTAATGGGAAATTGGTAATGAATAAATAACTACAACAATGAAATAAATGAAGGGATACATAGTTTGAAGGCTCGCCCCTAGAGCTGTGGCAAGATTCCACATGAAAAAAAATCAACATTCCTTTATTCGAGTATTTCTATAAGAGATGTTTGTCAAAGAAAAAAGGTTTTATAAGAAAAATCGAACGACACACCTATAGGCAGTTAATCGATGGAGAATTTCAACGGGAGAGCTGAACACAGGTGGCTTGGTTGCAGAGCTTGTTGGGTTGTGTTATATGTTTTCCATGACTAGCCCACGTAGTTAACTGAGGGGTTAGAGGAGGGGTGGATCCCCCCTTCGTTGCGCCAATTGTGTAGCGGGGGGTTCATAGGGGGTTTGAGGTGTACCCGTAAACCCACTTTATGGGGTCCGAGGTAGCGCCTTGGAAAATTTTGGTTTTGGACCATATGTTAGGTTGGGTGGACCCACCTATGGTTTTGTGCATGATTTTCGCACATGTTTTTGGATGCG
>APFE031163815.1:4659-15779 GCA_000404065.3 Pinus taeda
ATTACTATATTGTTTGTTTGTTTTATGTTTTATGTTTTACTATATTGTAACACTATTCTGTAACACTATTATACTAATCATTATAATTATTTAGTTCATGTTATTGCTATATTGTTTGTTTGTTTTATGTTTTACTATTTTGTAACACTATTATACTAATCATTATCATTATTTAACTCATGTTATTACTATATTAATAATTTTAATTCATGCTATTGCTATACAGTTTGTTTGTTTTATGTTTTATGTTTTACTATTTTGTAACACTATTATAATAATCTTTATCATTATTTAATTCATGTTACTACTATAGTAATAATTTCAATTCATCTTATTACTACATTAATAATTTTATTACTGTATTGTTTTTTTTTTTTATGTTGTACTATTATGTTTTACTATTTTGTAAAACTATAATACTAATCATTATCATTATTTAATAATTGTTATTACTATATTAATAATTTCAATTCATGTTAGTACTATATCGTTTTTTTGTTTTATGTTTTATGTTTTACTATTTTGTGACACTATTACACTAGTCATTATTATTATTTAATAATTGTTATTACTATATTGTTTGTTTCTTTTTATGTTTTATGTTTTACTATTTTGTAACACTATTATAATAATCATTATCATTGTTTAATTCATGTTATTACTATATTGTTTGTATGTTTGTATGTTTTATGTTTTACTATATTGTAACACTATTATATTAATCATTATCATTATTTAATTCATGTTATTACTATATTAATAATTTTAACTCATGTTGTTACTATAATGTTTGTTTGTTTTATGTTTTATATTCTACTAATTTTTAAGACTATTATACTATATTGTTTGTTTGTTTTATGTTTTATGTTTTACTATTTTGTAACACTATTGTACTAATCATTATCATTATTTAACTCATGATAATACTATATTAATAATTTTACTTCATGTTATTACTATACAATTTGTTTGTTTTATGTTTTACTATTTTGTATCACTATTATACTACTCATTATCGTTACTTAATTCATGTTATTACTATATTGTTTGTTTGTTTTATATTTTATGTTTTACTATATTGTAACAATGTTGTGTAACACTATTAAACTAAACATTATAATTATTTAATTCATGTTATTACTATATTGTTTGTTTGTTTTATTTTTTATGTTTTACTATTTTGTAGCACTAGTATACTAATCATTATCATTATTTAACTCATATTATTAATATACTGTTTGTTTGTTTTATGTTTTATGTTTTACTATTTTGTAGCACTGTTATACTAACCATTATCATTAATTAACTCATGTTATTACTATATTAATAATTTTAATTCATGTTATTACTACATAGTTTATTTGTTTTATCTTTAATGTTTTACTATTTTTTAAGACTATTATATTAATCTTTATCATTATTTAATTCATGTTACTACTATATTAATAATTTTAATTCATCTTATTACTATATTAATAATTTTAATATTGTATTGTTTGTTTTTTTATTTTTTATGTTGTACTATTATGTTTTACTATTTTGTAACAATATTTATGTTTTATGTTTTATGTTTTACTATATTGTAAGACTATTTTGCAATGCTATTTATGTTTTATTTTTACTATTTTGTAAGACTATTATACTAATTATTATAATTATTTAATTCATGTTACTACTATGTTAATAATTTTATTTCAATTAGTTTAGGCAGAAACTGGAGGAATGGTGGCTACTAGGGTTTGAGTTTCCTGTGACAGGCGCAGGCTCTGTGCATCTGCTTCTGCAGAATCGGCAGGCCTGAACTTCCATCTGCAGTCAGTGGTCTAGGTCGCATCTGGATTTTCCAATGTGCTGACACTACAACAAGACTGGAAGCAGTTTTCTCTCGTTTCACAGAACTGTATCGTAAAGGTCAAGAGCTGACCGACCGAATGGAGGCAGAGGGGTCCAGTGGGGCCCCTACTTTCAAACAGATAATCATGCAGTAGCAGAGGCAACATAAGAAGGAAGGGGTCAGGATTTCTGGGCTTGACAATAACAAGCAGAATGGCAGGAGGAATAAGGAGAAAATACAAGGGGAAACTGACAAGACAGACAGAACAACGGAAGGGGCAGGCACAGTGAGTGAAAGCCTGACAGGAACTAAAGACAAAATCCCCTCAATAATTAAATCATCAGAAAATGAGGACCGACAAGATGATGAAGACAGGGAGCAGATAGATAATAGGCAAGGAAAGCCAGAAAAGGAGGGGGAGCCAAGCTCAAGCCCCAATAAATACGCTTCATACAATGGGGTCTGCAAACCAAAAAAGATCAATAACCTGAGGGTAGTCATAACTGACCCAGAGATTTAGGCATACAGAGAGCACATGGCAGAACAGGCCATCATCTGCAGATTTATGGGCATATGGCCATCTGAAAGGACTCTTTGTCATTAGATTAAACAACATTGGAAACCGTGGGGGGATGTTAAGCTTCACTTGGGAACCAAGGGCTTCTTCACTGTTGTTTTCTCCAACTTAGAAGACAAGGATGGAGTTTTTGACGGTGGCCCATACTTTTTAGCTTCAGCTGGTCTGTACATGCAACCATGGAAACCAAACTTCGCCCTGGAGAAGGAATCTTTCACTCAAGTCCCAATATGGATTCATTTGTTCTCTCTCCCAATAGACTAATGGGGTCTGAATGCATTGAAACAAATCGGTGACAAGCTAGGAACATTTGTCAAGGCCTCTGAAGCAACCTTACAAAAAAGATATACCTCTTACGCCAAAATATGTGTTGAAATGGACGTTTCTGGGGCACTGCATGAGGGGCTCTAGTTGGAATATAGGGACGAGGACTACTTTCAGGCTATAGATTATGAGTAGATTCCCTTCTGGTGCCGCAAACTTCACGAACATGGGCATTTGATGAGAGATTTCCCTATGATTAGGAAGGAAATAGAGACCGAAGCACCACAAGCCCACAAAGACAAAGAAGCCTTCATTAAACCTAAGTCCAGACAGAGAGCTAACAAAAGGAAGAGTTTCAAAGGGAATACAGACAAGAACAACCACAAGAACCCTTTTGTGATTTTAGATCCTGAAACAGACTCGGAGGACAAGCACAAAACCCTAACATCAGAAGCAAAGCATGAGGAAAAGAAAAAACCAACCAGGGAAGGTACGCATGAAGGGGACCTCAACAATAAAGTACAAATGCATGAGAGAACGGAGGAGACCGAAGTAGAAACTGACATGCTCACCAGTGATGGCGGAAGTGAGGATCAAGAATGGGAAGAGGCGCTAGCGAGGGAAGGGATGAACCTACCAGTAATTGCTGAGAACTGGAAGTCCCGAGGAATAGAGAACGCATCGGAGGAAGAAATCAGAAAGGTAAACGACCTGTTCATAGCAAGGCAAAAGGCAGAACTTGAAAAGCAGAATAGGAAGCTAGGTGTAGTTAAAGGAAATAGCTTACATTCGAAAATTCTATTATGGAAATAATCCAGTTTAAAACAAAAGAAAAGAAGAGGTCGTAGAACTAGTGGTGAAGTTCTACAAGAACTAGGCATGATCATGATAAACTCAGGGAAGATGAAAGCGCTTAGCGCTTTCCAGTCCTTCCAATAAAAATCAGTTAAACATGGAGATCATTTCGTGGAATGCAAGAGGGCTTAACAGCCAGGAAAAACACAGAGTCTTAAAGCGGAAAATATAGAAATATAGATTGGAAATTATGTTCTTACAAGAAACTAAATGCAACAGCTCCAGTATCAGCAATATTTGCAAGAAGCTTGGGAGAAATATGGAAGTTCTAGAGAATGAGAGCCAGGGACGAGAAGGTGGCCTTGCAACCATGTGGGACACAAAGGAAATCTAGATGCTATCAGCTGAGGCGAACAAACACTTCATGGTGGTGGAGTTCCAACCCATAGGTAACTCTGGATCTTTCCTCTATATCAATATTTATAGTCCTCATAAATTAGAAGACAAAATAAATTTTTTAAATGCATTAACCAGGCTTATTAATAGACATCCCAGGTCTAAATGTATATTGGGGGGTGATTTCAATATGATAACCACCCTTCTGGAAAAAAAAGGGGGTCTTAGGAAACTCAATAAGGATGCGGAAGCCTTCACAGGTTTCATTGAAACTGTCAAACTGATAGATATTCACCCTAAGAGTGGCCTTTTCACCTGGAACAACAGAAGGGGGGTGAAAGGTTAATAACTTCTCACTTGGATGGTATAATAGCATAATCAGATATCCTTCCCAGTGGGGGATCAGATCATTGGCCAATTTCACTTATTGTTGAAGTTCAGGGTACCCCAAGGAACAAACCATTCAGATTTGAAAAATTTTGGTCAGAAGACCCTAATTTCCTCGAGATGGTAAAAGAGTGGTGGTCTGAACCTTTGGAGGTGAGAGGCTCCAAAATGTTTAATCTACAAAAGAGGCTAAAAGCAACTAGAGGAAAGATAAAAGATTGGAACAAAACGGTTTTTGGAAATATATTCCGAGAGAAAGCCATTCTAGAGAATAAACTGGAACAGATCCACAGAAATGGAGCAGCAGGCAACCACAGTGTCGAAGCGATTGAGTAGGAAAAAATTCTTTCTCAACAGTGGCACAAACGGTGCATACAAGAAGAGATTCTTTGGAAACAGAAATCTAGAATCCAATGGTTAAGAGAGGGGGAGTAGAACACAAAATTTTTTCATAGGTCGGCTCTAGACTACAGAAGTGCTAATAGAATTCTTGAGCTGAAAAATAATGCAGGGGAGATACTAAAGAATCACAATGACATATCTGCTCTGCTCTCGGATCACTTCAACTCAATTGCTCAGGAACCGCCCATAAATAGAGAGGAAGCCATCAAGGAACTTACAACAGCCATTCCTAAGTCTATTACTTCAGATCAGAATTGGGCCCTATGCAGGGAAATCTCTTTGGAGGAGGTGGAGGAAGCTGTAAGGAGTATGCCTAATGATAAAGCTCCAGGTCCAGTTGGCTTCACCATCAATTTCTATAACGCCTGTTGGAACACTGTCAAGCAGGAGGTATGGGAGGTAGTGGAGGACTCTAGACGCTCAGGAACCATTCTAAAATCCATCAACTCTACCTTTCTAGCGCTCATACCTAAGGTTGAAGAAGAAAAGACACCTGATAAATTTAGACCCATTGCATTATGTAATGTCATCTACAAAATTATTTCAAAAGTCATAGAAAATAGACTAAAGTCGATACTTCCTAGTATTATTTTAGAAGAGCAATTGGGCTACGTTGAGGGTAGACAAATTCTAGATAACATCTTGTTAGCGCAGGAGATGATTCACTCACTTCATTCGAGAAAAGAAGCAGGAATGCTAATGCAATTGGATCTATCAAAAGCTTATGACAAAGTAAGCTGGAGATACCTTGAAGCTATTTTGGATGCTTTTGGTTTCTGTAGGACCTGGATCAAGTGGATACTTGCTCTCATCAAATCTCCCAGATATTCCATCCTTGTCAATGGTGCTCCTTCTGTTCCTTTCACTCCTTCGCGGGGAATAAGACAAGGGGACCCCCTATCCCCTTTCCTCTTTGTAATCCTAATGGAAGGTCTCAGCCGAACCATAGCCAAGAAGAAAGCGGAAGGATCTATAAAAGGTCTGCAGCCAATAAGATCGCTACAAGCTACCACTCATCAACAGTTCGTGGACGATACCATGTTACATGGCACCCCAACGGTGAAGGAGGCTGTGGCTTATAGGGGCATCCTTGATCTCTTCAGCCAAGCTTCTGGCATGGAAATCAACTTTTCTAAATCTATTATTTTCTTTTTCAACACTCACCCGGCAGTTCAAGCTCACTTGTCCCTTGGATTTAGGATTGGCTCCCTGCCTTCGAAATATTTGGGGGCTCCTCTGACTCTGAAACCTTGGCAGAAAATTCACTGGGAGAAAGTTCTAGCCAACATGAAGAAAAAGTGCTCGCACTGGACGAACAAAGCTCTCAACCTAGCGGGTAGACTCATCCTAACCCAAGCTGTTCTGCAGGCAATTCCGCAATATTTACTTTCTATGCTTCCAGCCCCTGAAGGCATTCTCCAACAAATGAGAAACATACAGAGATCCTTTTTATGGAATGGGAATGGGGATAAGAAGAAATGGGCTTTGGTGGCATGGAATAAACTATGCCAGCCAAAATCTATGGGGGGGCTGAACTTAGTCGATCCTTGGGTGGTCAACCACACCTGTGGAGCTAAGATATGGTGGAAATGGATTAAATAACCCACTTTACCTTGGGCGAGGCATTGGAAGGAAAAGTATACTCCAGACTGTGACACTCAGGACCTAATAAGACTATAGGAAGTACTAGAAGGATCGTCAATATGGAACCATGCCAGGAATAACAGGAACTTAGTACAGGAGCACATCTTTTGGGAAATTTGCAATGGCAGGTTGGCCATGTTTTGGGAAGATGCATGGCAGCAGTTCCCCAAACTGGACACACCAGAGCTATCAACCATCAAGTGAATGAGTCAAAATTAGGGAAGATATAGAGTCAATTAATACTGGACTCAAAACGGCAGGGATCCAATTTGGAGGGAATGGATAAATTTAAATCCTGGGAACACAGAGGAGAACAGCAAAAGTTCTCAGCAATTCAGTGAGCGAATCCTCAAAAGAAATATTCGGAAAACTGAAGAGGATGATAAACTAAGATGGGGCTTAAAAGGTAATGGAAATTTCTCATTAAAAGAAGCGAGAAACATAATAGAAAAGGAAGAACAGGTAGAGGTCGTTCCTTGGTGCAGCAAGGTTTCGGACAGCCTACTATGGCCGAAAATCAAAACCTTCCTTTGGCTTCTAATGAGAAACAACTCTTTAACTTGGGACAACCTGTGCAAGAAAGGTTTCAGGGGACCCTGAAGATGCCCTATGTGCTTCGTAGAGTAGGAAACTATGAACCACCTTTTCAATGCTTGTGAGTGGGAAAATTAGTTATGGACCTAATTGGAAGGAATTCTTAGTAGTTTTGACCGAGACAGAGAATCCATTAATAGTACCATACTGAATTGGAAAAAAGACTTCTCCAACATACAAAGAGTCAATAGCATATGGAAATCGGTTCCGGGGTTTCTACTATGGTCTATTTAGAAGGAACGTAACCGCAGAATTTTCCAAGATGAACACAGGAACATAGACTTCTCTAAAGACAACATAATAACCAACATTCAACAGTTAATTTAAACGAAATGCAGAGAGGAAGGTAACGAGAAACCGTCAGCACAAGACTTATGCATTTTGTAATGATTTCATCTGGAAGTCACCAGCAACATCACAGCTTCGAGATACAGAACGTAACCATCCTCACAGATCGATAAATGGTAGCGCCCACCGGAAGGAGGGTTGAAGTTGAATTTTGACGGGGCCTCGAGAGGCAACCCCTGCATGGTAGGAATTGGAGGTGCACTATGCAACCAGCATGGATAAATCCTTCACATATATTACAGAGCGCTGGGGGAAAGCACAAAAAATGAAATGGAGTTCGCAACTCTAGAGCATGGTCTAAGAATTGTAAAATCCTTGCACCTCTGTAATGTAATTCTGGAAGGGGATTCTTCATTGGTCATTTCTACAGCTAAAAGAATCTAGGGAGGCACTAAGGAAAACAGAGCCACAAAACACTGGCGGCTAGCCAAAGTCACGAAAAATATTGCAGAACTCATGGCTGGTATGAAGGGACTAGTCTTTCATGCGGTAAGACGTCAGGCGAACAGGCTGGCGAACTACCTGGCAAATTGTGGCGTGGACAGTCAGGACAGGGGATGGGACAGCTATTGGGAGGAGGTGGAATGCCCGAACCTGAAGACGCGATGTGCACAGCTGGCACAACAAGACATAAACGGAACCGACCGGGCTTGACGACAACGATTTCTTTGTCTGGTACCGTAAAAATGAAGCTTCGGGTAACGGCTTGGGTCACCATAACGGGAGTTGGGCGACTGGACAGTTGCGGCGGTGGTCATTATGGCAAGAGAGAGCCAGACATGGAAACCATCAACTTGGTTCATGCCACGAGAGAATCCGTAGAGACCGTTTGGGGAGAAAGGACAGCTGCCTCAACCTTGATGGGAAGGCAATCAACAACATTTATGCCAGATCAGGGAAAGGATTTGAGAGTTGTGCGAACATCCTCTGCATTAATAATGACAGTACTACCACTCTGGATCGGAGGGGAGAGCGCTTTATGGAAAAATCTATGGAAAAAATTTATATAATGGGGAGTCATGGCTCGGGTTCTTCCACGTTCCAAAGCTCTGCAAGCGACCACGACCTGTCTGTTAGTAGAAGTGTTCACAGTGAAAAGTTCAGAGGGAATAGGATGGATGCAGGGAGCTGTAGATGCGCGGCGGCCAACCGCGAACTACGCACCGCGCAGAACATGTATGAGACCAGAGAAACGGCTAGGAGCAAACACAAGATTGCGGAATTGGAAGCCTTGGTGAAACAGGAAGAAGCGCAGTGACAGGAAGATTTCATTGCGGAGGAGGTTGATTGGTTGACTGAACCGGGTACGCCCTCCAAAAGAGCCACTCAATATGTTCGAACTAAGGCGGAGAGCTGGAGAATCAAAACTCTCCTTGCGAAAGCCCTGGATGCTAAGGAAGAAGGGAAGCAGCATTCTGGGAAGGGAAACTCCACTTCGGAGAATCAGTCAGCAAATCCTCAAGAAATCCATGATTCACTAGATTGCAGAATCACCACAGTGCAGGAGGGGGTGGAAATTATCAACAAGAAATTAACTTTTCCCATCAGGCTTCTTTGGCAAACTCTGAGCCCGGATCCCCTGCTACAGGAACAAAAGATGAAGGAAGCTTAGGATTTCCACTCCTTGCAAGATATGCAGGCCAAAATCGACAAGCATGTTCTGGATGTGGGCTTAGACACAGTCAGTCGAGTTGGTGGCTTTCCGCGCACTGGCGGGTTTCCCTAGTTTCCTGCCGTTCTCTGTCCTGTTTCTTCAGTTTCGGCACTACGCTGGTTAGTCTTATCTCTATGTCTCACTCTGTTTTCTGTTATGGCTTCGGCCTTATGCAAAGTAGATATGTCACTATGTTTCTGTCCAGTTTATGATAGTGTCGTGGCGATCTATAACTATCTCGAGAGAAAGTCGCCTTGCGTGGTGTGCAGCTCAGTTTTGATAGCCCAGGGCTGGTTGACAGCAAGGTTTCAATGGTCCACCTAAGGTTTCGATTTGCCTCAGCAGACTTTTTGTAAAATATTTTGTTCGATAATATATATATCTGACTTACAAAAAAATAATAAATTTATTTCATGTTACTATTGTATTGTCTGTTTATTTGATGTTTTATGTTTTATGTTTTATGTTACACTATTTTGTAACACTATTATACTAACCATTATCATTATTTAATTCATGTTATTGTTTGTTTGTGTTATGTCTTATGTTTTACTATTTTGTAATGCTATATTGTAACACTATTATACTAATCATTATCTTTATTTAATTCATGTTATTACTATATTGTTTGTTTGTTTTATGTTTTATGTTTTACTATATTGTAACACTATTATACTAATCATTATAATTATTTAATTCATGTGATTATTATATTAATAATTTTAATTAATGTTCTTACTATATTGTTTTTTTGTTTTATGTTTTATGTTTTACTATTTTGTAACACTGCTATACTAATCATTATCTTTATTTAATTCATGTTATTACTATATTGTTTGTCTATTTATTTTTTATGTTTTACTATATTGTAACACTATTACACTAATCAGTATCATCATTTAATTGATGTTATTACTGTATTAATAATTTTAATTCATGTTATTACTATATTGTTTGTCTGTTTTATGTTTTATGTTTTATGTTTTACTATATTGTAACACTATTTTGTAACATTGTTACACTAATCATTATCATCATTTAATTCATGTTATTATTATATTAATAGTTTTAATTCATGTTATTACTATATTGTTTGTTTGTTTTATGTTTTATGTTTCACTATATTGTAACACTATTTTGTAACAATAGTAATGTTTTATGTTTTACTATTTTTCAACAATATTTTGTACGATTATTATACTAATAATTTTAATTCATGTTATTACTATATTGTTTGTTTATTTTATGTTTTATGTTTTACTATATTGTAACACTATTGTGTAACACTATTATACTAATCATTATAATTATTTAATTCATGTTATTACTATATTGTTTGTTTGTTTTATGTTTTATGTTTTACTATTTTGTAACACTATTGTACTAATCATTATCATTATTTAACTCATGTTATTACTATATTCTTTGCCTGTTTATGTTTTATGTTTTACTATATTGTAACACTATTATACTAACAATTATCGTTATTTACTTCATATTATTACTATATTAATAATTTTAATTCATGTTCTTAGGATATTGTTTGCTTGTTTTATGTTTTACTATTTTGTAACAGTATTATACTAACAATTATCGTTATTTAATTCATTTTATTACTATATTATTTGTTTATTTTATCTTTTACTATTTTGTAACACTATTATACAAATCATTATCATTATTTATTTCATGTTATTACTGTATTAATAATTTTAATTCATGTTATTACAATATTGTTTTTTTATATGTTTTATGCTTTACTATTTGGTAACACTATTATACAAATCATTATCGTTATTTAATTTATGTTATTACTTTATTAATAATTTTAGTTCATATTATTACTATATTGTTTGTTTGTTTTCTATTTTATGTTTTACTATTTGTAAGACTATTATACCAATCATTATCATTATTTAATTCATGTTATTACTATATTGTTTATTTGTTTTATGTTTTATGTTTTATGTCTTTGTATCACTATTATACTAATCATTATGATTACTTAATTCATGTTATTACTATATTGTTTGTTTTATTTATGTTTTATGTTTTACTATATTGTAACACTATTATAGTAATCATTAGAATTATTTAATTCATGTTGTTACTATATTGTTTGTTTTTTTTATGTTTTATGTTTTACTATTTTGTAACACTAATATACTAATCATTATCATTATTTAACTCATATTATTACTATATTGTTTGTTTGTTTTATGTTT
>APFE031163824.1:5846-25703 GCA_000404065.3 Pinus taeda
TCATTTATGTAATGTAAATGAGGTTGCCCCCTCGAAGAGGCTGAATTCTAAGGTGTTGATCTATCTTTTCTATCTTTTCTTGAGCTATTTTAACACACTGAAAGTGGTTATCCTGGCTTTCATATTCTCTAAGTAATCATGCAATCGAAAGAACTATTTCATCCCAAGTAACCAAGCTTCTATGTCTCGTGACTTCTTCGTTTATCCATTAAATGTAGGAGGCTTTTCCTTCTTGAATTCCTCTGGAAAGTATTGTTTATCATTCTTCCTATATGGATGCTGATGGTAATGACATTTTTTTCTCTTTGATCCGGAACTAGAATATAACCCACGGTCATTGCCCCTCCTATCAGGTGTATCCATGAACCTACCATCTCTAATTGTATCATCCATTTCAATCATGTATCCTGATTGAGACTTGCTTCCATATGCCTCGTTAGTTATTTCCTCCTATCCATCACTAATCCTAAGTAGTCCCTGTCTTTGCAAGTATGACAAACTCTAAAGGATAACTGCACTAACCACTTTTTATTTCTTCTATGCCCTAGCAAGTCTCTCTTGTGACTAAATTATTTTTTCATTGTCTGCCTTACAACTCCTTATCTCTACTTTCAAACTTCTCAGTGTGTCTACTATGTGAGGGGAGTCCTCATCACCATGTTGCTCATCTAATCTGTAGGGGGAATCATGTGAACTATAGTCTACCATCTTGCTTTTCATCTTTGATCCTCTACTTCTTGCAAACATACGATGTCAGATAACCAAATATAAACAAAATCACAAGTACCTCAGTGAAGTTCAAGGGAGGCTATCTCATTTTTCCCAATCAATCTGGATTAGCATAACATACTATATATATAATGACATCACCATACTAAACATACCAACATCATCAACCTATACATGACGACACAATTGAAACAATGACCAATACCATGCATACATAACAAACACATATACAACAAGCATGCATGCATGACAAACGCATTATGCCCATCAAGTCGAACTGTTGAACTTGGGAGCTCTGATACCACTTTGTAACACCTCTTCCCACATTTACCCAAATTCACAAGCTCGTCAGGGTAAACATGAGATGAGATTTACCATGCGATATCTCATTTCCAAGATTTACTTATGGAAAATAGGGTCCACAAGTCTAGAACTGGCTACAAATACTTAGTGACACGTGATCACACTATAATCATCCTAACTTGAACCAACACTATTATTTTCAGTTTTGTTTCCTTAAATTTAACACAACTTGCTATTTTTGGAAATTTTTCAGGTTCTAAACTTTTGAGGTTGTTTTGAGGGCCTAAACGGCATTTTCAGGGAAAATAAGCAAACTATTATACTATAAGACCAATTTACCATATATTTTTTGTCCTCCTTGTGGATATCTTCAAAACGAGGTATTATAATATCCAAATGGAGATCGTATGCCAAAGTTATGACCCTAGGAATTTGGAGGTCCAAATTACTCATTTATACAAACACTTTGTGTACATAGTACTCTACAGGTCATAAATGCATATCTAAACATAGGGGTCTAATACTTATATGAAAATGATCAAGAAAGTCTAATTTCCTCTCATAATAGCTTCCATAACATTTATTAGATCATGCATTCAATAGCCAATCATTTACCAATCAAAACATGATAATAGCCATAACTTGAATTTGTCATGAAACCATGCTTATAACCAGCATATAATCATAATAATAAAAATGATATAACAACCATCAAAGCCACATCATAATAAGAACATTTATTCATAGAATACAAGAGGAAATAAAAAAAAAATTAACATATGCAAAATCCAACCAAGTCAGGGAGTTCCACCTACCACCCAACCATAGATTGGGCTGAACCAAATCTCTCTTTAAGCCAATCACCCTTGTGCCATATTCCAAGAAATAATGTGGGATCTCATGGAATAAACCAAGAAAAACCAAACCAGGGCTTCCAGAGGCCAAACCACCTCAACCCTCAACCAGTGATTCCACCTCACGGTCATACATCACTAACATCAACAAATCAGTCTCTACCCAAGTTGTCTAGAGCATTTGTTCCAACCTAGCTCTAGGGCTAGTAACTAGACCCACAACTTTCGTATGGCTCTAGAGTGTTTTTTCAACCAAGGCTCTATGACTAGTAACTAAACCCACCAAGGGCTCTAAAGCATTTGTCTAACCAAGGCTCCAGGAACTAATAGCTCAACCCATATCCATAATGAACATGAGCACTAATCATAAAAAAAAGGGAAAATCCACAACACCATGGTTATCCAAGAAAAGGAAAGGCTAGGAAAAACCACTGTTAATCCAGGAAATCTTCCATGCCAATGACAGATCATAACCAAATAACCACATGCATACACTATGCATGCCAAAAATAGTAAGTAAATCATAGATGTGACTTGGTACCTGCAAATAAATCTATTTGTAGCTGATGATCCCGTTGTCCCCTCGCATTTTCCTTCTTTACTTTTCCTTCTTTCTCCAAATCTTATGTGCTCCAAGAATGCTCCAAGATTTCTCTAAGTGTGCAAGAGTGAGAGAGAGAGAGAGAGAGAGAGAGAATAGAAGAGAGATCCAAGCTAAAATTGACAAAAAGCCATGAAATGATCCTTAGAAGCCTTTTTACCATTGAGGCCTCTATTTTCTTCATTTTTCTCCAATTTTCTTTCAATTTTTCTCACATGCAAATATGTGACCTTTCATCTCCCTTTTCTCCTATTTTCCTTTATTTCATAAATAAAATGACAATAAATTTCTATTTTCCTTTGCTAATGCTTTTTCCAACTTCCATAGCCATTATTTAATCACCAGTGATCACCGTTACTATGTTTTTTCCCAACATTCATCTTGGAAAACGTGTCCCATGACCTTGGTCATATTGTAGCCTTTATTAACTTTATTACATGGATAATTAACCTAGGTTGTTACAGAACCCTCCCCCTTGGGGGAACACCGTCCTCAATGTTCAATGACACGTATAAACCAACAAAACACATCTTTCCCATGGAGCTTTATAACAGAGCTCGATGCAGCATTCACATCATATCATACTATTGAAAATAAAACCAACATATCATGAACACCATACCACCTATTGGAGCCTTATAACATAACTCGATTTTGTATCTACATACATACGCATGTACATAAACATGACCAAAGCACAAAATCAAAGTATATACCAAAATACATCCACTTAACCAGTGAATAGAGAAGGATACGTAGCCCACATATGATCAGCCATCCCCCATGTAGCTTCATAGGGCCTAAATTTCTTCCATTGCACTTTAACTTGCTCGATTGCTCGATTCTGAAGCATGAGCATATTTCGCTCCAAAATGCATTAAGGTTGTGGCTGGATTCTCCTTCTAGCTCAACCTGCATACATACCAATCAATCACATGATCAACATCTTTCACATGCTTCTTAAGTAATGACACATGGAAAACACCATGGACTTTCATTATCGAAGGCAGTGCAATTTGATATGCTATTGGTCCAATCCTTTCAAGAGCCTTGAAAGGCCCACAATATTGAGGTGTTAGCTCGGAACATGATCCAATCCTCAAGGATCTCTTCTTGGGTCTTCAAGGATCTTTTCTTGGGCTTGATGCGCAAGTATACATGTTCCCCAACTTGAAACTCCTTAAATGTTCTATGTTGATCTACATAACTCTTTTTCTTGTCTTATGATACCTTTAGATTCTTCTTTATAACCTACATTTATTGTTCCATCTTTTCCAACATGTCTGGTCCAATCAATACCATATTAACTAGATCACTCCAATTGATAGGAGTATTACAACTCCTCTCATACATTTGCACATATGGACTCGTCCACATTGACTCATGATACCCATTTTTGTAAGAGAACTCCACCAATGGAAGATACTCTTCCAAATTTTGTTGTTGATGCATGACATGCATACTGAACATGTCCTCCAAGATCTTATTGACCCTCTCCGTCTACCCATTTGTCTGCAAATGATAAGTTATACTGAAGACCAACTCTTTACCCAACTCTGCAAATAACTCTTTCGAGAACCTGGTAGTGAACTTGGCATCCCTTTCAAATGCAATCTACTTTGGAACAATATGCAACCTCACTATATCTCTAGTGAATACCTATGCTACCTCACTAGCTTAACTCGTATACTTTACTGGAATGAAGTGAGCTACCTTAGTGAACCTGTCAACCACCACCATAATATAATCATGTTGTCTGGATGTCCTTAGCAAACCTGTAGTGAAGTCCATGGTAATGACCTCCCATTTCCACTATGGAATCATAATCACTTGTAACAAACCACCTGGATGCTTACACTCTACGTTTACCTATTGACAATCCAAACATCTCACCACAAATTCTGCCACATCTTTCTTCAAGTTCAACCAATGGTAGAACTTCTTAACTAATGTCAATGTCTTCAGATATTCTCGGTGACCTAAATATGGATAGACATGAAATTCCCTCAAGATAATCTTCTTGAGCTCACTGTTTTTTGACACATAAATCATGTCCCTAAATCTGATCAAACCATCTGCCGTGAGATGATAGTACACATCATGTTCACTTGTACCCTGCTACTTTAACATGTGCTTAAATTGTTGGTACCCGTCATCCTATTGTCCTTCCTGCAATATTTGATCCTGTTAATTTGTCCCACATGAACTCATAGCTTCTACTTGACTTACATGTACTTTTCTGCTAAGAGCATCTGCAACAATGTTCTCTTTACCCTTAATATTTCTTATCACGAAGTCAAATTCGCTCATCGTAGCCAACCACCTCACTTACCTGACATTCATATTAGGTTGGTCAAACATATATGTCAATCCACTATGATCACTCATCAAGATGAACCCCCTACCAAGAAGATAGTCTCTCCACACATTCAATGCATGAATGATAGTTGAAAACTCAAGATCATGTGTCATGCATTTCTACTCGTGCTCATTCAGTTTCCTTGTCTCATAGCATACTACTTGTACTTACTGCATCAAAACTCTACCAATCCTCTCTTGCAAGCATCTGTACATACCACAAACTCTTTATCTGGATCTACAATCTTTGGTACTAGATAATTTGTAAGCAATTGTTTCAATTGTTCAAACCCTATTTCACATTCCTCTGTCCATTCAAATTTCTTTCCTTTTCTCGCAATGATGTAATAGGATAGGCAATCTGTGAAAAGTTTTTGGTGAACTGCCTATAATAACCTGCTAACCCCATGAATGATCTGACCTCATCCACATTCCTAAGAGTTTCCCATTCGATGATAGTTCTTATCTTTTACGGATCCACTGTTATACCTTCCTTGGAAACCACATGCCCTAAATAATGTACCTTTTTCTAAAAGTAGCTATATTTATTAATATTGGCATACAATTGATGCTCTTTGAGCAGTCTTAACACAGCTACTAAGTGTCTTACATGCTCTTCCTCATTCTTATAATCTAGCAATAAATCATCAATGAATACAATCACAAACTTGTCCAAATAAGGACGCAACACACTATTCATCAAGCACATGAAAGTAGTTGGAGCATTAATCAAACCAAAAGGAACTACAACAAACTCATAATGCCCATTCCTAGTCCAGAAAGAAGTCTTGTAGATGTCCTCTTCTTTAATGTGTACCTGATGATATCTTGATTTCATATCAATCGTTGAGAACAACGATGCTCCCTTCAACTATTCAAATGAATCATCAATCCTCGGCAATAGATACTCGTGGTTAGTATTCATCTTATTTAGTTGCATGTAATCAATACATAACTTGAGAGTACCATCCTTCTTCTTCATAAACAATATTGGTGCACCCCAAGGATACACACTTGATCTAATGTATCCCTTGTCAAGAATTTCCTTCACCTACAACATCAATTCCACTAACTTTGGAGTGTTCACCCTGTATGGTGCCTTTGATGTTGGTGCTGCTCCTGGTACCAACTCAACAGAGAATTCCATTTCTTTATGAGGTGGAAACTGTAAAATATCTGCTGGAAACACATCTTGAAACTATTGTAAAATTGGATACCTCTTCAAGACCTTGGCATCCTCAACATCCTTACCTTTATCACTAGAAATATGAACTACAAACAATACACACCCTTTTCTTCAACTACGCTTTACCAACATGGTTGTGACCATTTTAATTGATGTAGCCTTCTTCTTACCCCGCAACATTCTTTGTTTTTCATTATCATCCAAGCACTCAATTTCCTTTTCATAACAATCCACCGTAGTCTTGTGAAGATACAACCAATCCATACCCAATAACATATACTTAAGTTGATATTTCAAGGAGATATCATTAGACTTTTTCAAATTTCCAATGTATGCAAGTAAATGATCTTGTAAACCATCAACTATAATTTTCTTTTTTTTAACTCACCTTTCTTGAACTTATTCTTGGTAGTACTGGAAGCATTCTTCGGAGGCTCGGGTACTTTTGCTTGTATGTATTCCCAAACATCATTATCATTAGCTATGATTTCCAACTTGATCTTCCAAGCAACAAAGTTAGATGAGTCATCCAACTTCTCGTTTTCCTTCAAGTAAGAGGTTGACATATTGACTTGATCATATAGGCTCCTTCATTTCCTCCAAAGATGATTGGTTCAAATCTTGTCTCCTTTGGGCTTTTCCTTCACCTCAGCTTTGATACCATGTTAATTTTAGCATTATTCTATGTTGTTTCAATTACTTTGGCCCAATACAATTATTCAATTAGCAATCTTTCAATAGAAATTAATTATTTTCATGAATCAATAGTAACTGAAGATAGAACATTAATGCAGTGACAATAGCAGACAATCAACACATCAACAAGAGACACAAATTTCATCAAAGACCAAGGAAAAACCCCACAAGGGGAAAAACCCTTTATAATTATTCTTTTATTATATTGTCATAAAATGTTCAACAGAAAGTAAAATGAGCCAATACAAAAACTATCCAACACAAGTTCCACCAAACAATATCCATAAATATGATCCCAACAACAATATTGATTAGAGTTAACTTTCCCAATCTTCGTTCATCAGTGGTCAACTGTGGTCACCCTTTAAAATGAAACCCTAATTTATAGTTGCATGGAGGGAGAGTCATGCATGCGGCTAGAGCTTTCTGGCCACATGGATCAACCTAGATGTGTCTATTTGCAGATAAAAACTTCTTGTGTCAACCCTACAATCGGAAACCCAAAATCTTAATCACACATGCAAGCTTTGGACCCTGCAATTTCAGACCTGTACGAACCAATATCCACGAGCCACTTTCAGACTAGTGCAACCCAAACCAAAGAAGAGAGAAGAATAAGATTTCGCATAATGATGTCCAAATGAGGGTCACTTGACTTTTATTTATAGGCTTCCAAGGGTATCCAAATTCCTTTTAGGGCCGACCTGATCAAATGTGATCAAAGGTGACATTGTGGGCTTAGCTTCAAAAATACATTTTCCCTTGTCCAAATCCAGTGCTTCAAAGGTAAAAATCAGTCCTCTCTAAAACAGGAATCTAGTCCCATGATTGGAATTTGTCACTAAGCTACAAAATTAACACCTTCTTTTGGTTATTTGGGTTCAACTCTAGATGCAATTTACAACACTTCTTCACAACCTAACCATCAATGTTATAGTGGTTGCAATGATTGCTAGGATCCTTGCACTAGTATGTAGTCGCTCTTGTCTTCATATCCTTTTCTACTTCTTCCCTTCTTTGGAAGCTTCCTAACACTTTTTTATTTTTGAACCACTTGACTGCCCTTTCTTTTGGCTTATGCTTTCTAGGTATTATACATATACACAAGTCTAATATATTATTCTTGGCTTGAACAATGTCACCTGCTTTTATATATGGTTGTGTAGAATCCTAAGGCACTTTAGGAGTACATATCGGATGATGAAAGAGATACCCAACATGATTTCCATCTTCTTGAATTCATCAATGTAGTCATGTACACTCTATCCCTACCTTTGCCTAAAGTAGTGCCATGATATCTATTAGTACTCTCCATACTCAATAGGGTGGAATTTGAACTTCAAGAGGGTTTTTAACTCTCCTACTTAGTTTGTAAGGGATCACCCTCTAACCTAAGTGTCCCCTGATGGATTTCCTACCAGATTAAGGCATGACCCTCTAACTTCAATCTAACAAATGATACTTTTTTTTAACACACCCCCTCCCACATTTACCCACTTTTACAAGCCCTTAGGGTAAATGTGAAGGGGAGTTCCACTATGACCTGACTTGACCTCCTATTTCCAGTTGAGGAAGTGGGGCTTTTAATGGAGACTTATTGACCATAAAATAACATCCTACAAGTTTTATAGATCACCTAGGAGCTGAAGAAACACCCTAGGTGGTCAATGCCTCAGTTGGAACCTTATTTCATTGACCTAGAGCCCCAATCACATGCATAACAAGGCTAGGGTGTGGTTATATACCTCCAACCACATGCACAACATTGCATGAGTGTGATTGTAGCCTAAAATCTCGAGTTTAGAGAGTGTGGTCCCAAGATATGAGCCACCTTTCCAGGTCAGCCTCCAGACTGGACAGAACTTCCTGTGACCTCTCAAAATGATAAATGACATAATGACAAGGCTAAACATACAAACTTGAGTCAGAAATTTGACCTAGACATACCAGAACATACTAGGCATTTTGTTAAACCCATGGTATACATTTAAGCTACAAGTCATGAATGCATATCTGAGTGTAAATAGTTTTCCTTTAGTTGTGAATCACCAAGAAGGTCTAATGCGCTATCAAATAGTTGCAACAACACTTGCTAGCCCATGCATTCATCAACTAATCAAGGCATAACAAGAACCATAGCTACAACATGTTATATAACCATGCTTATAACTAGCATATAATCAAAATATTAACCATGACAGAACAACCATTAAAGCCACACAATAATAAGTATAAATTCTCATAGAGTATAGTAGAAAAATAGCTTTTATTAACTTATGCAAAAGCCAACCAAGTTAGGTACTTCCAAGTACCACCTGACCATAGATGGAGTTGAACCAAATATTTCTTTCAGCCAATAACCCCCACGTCATATTCCAAGCATGAATGTGGGATCTCATCGGATAAACTAAGGCATAAGAAACCAAGGGAATCCATAGGTTAAAACACCTCCACCCTCAAACTATCGTGATCTCACCAAAACCAGTCAAGAGATCACAAAACCAAAAAAATATTGGATGCCTCATAATTCCTTCACCATGACTTTATGAATTTGCTTGTTTCCATCCACTTGTCAAGGGCTTCCTAGAGAAAACCATCTCCACCCCAAACCCTAGGGAATTTTCATGATACCCCCTCAACCAGTTCCAAAATATTCAGGCAATACAAATCTCAACCAAGAAATGAATCCCATCACACCATGGTTATCCATGAAATAGCAAGGAAAGTATGAAACCACACTCAAATCCTACAAAGCCCATATCAATGATAGTGAATGAATCAAATAAACCACATTCGCACCTCCTCTAGGAAATCACACATGCAACCTCTTACCTACAAAATCCTCCTACTCCTTGCTTCCTTGCTTTTCCTTTGCTTTCCTTTCCTTTTTCCTTCCTTTAGTTGGTTGCTCTCTCTCTCTCTCTCTCTCTCTCTCTCTATCTCTCTCTCTCTCTCTCTCTCTCGCTCTCTCTCTCTCTCTCTCTCTAACTCTCTCTCTCTCTCAAAATAATTCCAAAACCAAATAGACCAAATTCAAAACCAGCAAAATTCGTGAACTAATTCTTTGATGCCTTTTTATTATTGATGTCTCTATTTTCTTCATTTTCCTTCATTTTTCCTCTAGTTTCCCTCTCATGCAAATACGTGTCTCTTCACCTTCCTTTTCTCCTGTTTTCCTTTATTTCATAAATAAAATGTGAATTAAGGCCTCTTTTCCTTTGCCAATGCCTTTGTCAATTTCTGTAGCCATAAATAAATCCAAAGTGATTCCCACTATAGTGTGTTTCCCAACATTTAGCTTGGAATACGTGTCCCCTAACCTTGGTCTTATTATTTTTGTATTTATTATCCTTTATTACGTGAAATTTTAATGTGGGGCTATTACAAACCCCTCCCCCTAGTAAGGGAACATCATCCTCAGTGTTCTACGACACCTATGACTAGTGGAACCACTGAAAACCAAAAAATACTACCCACGGAGCTTTATAACATAGCTCGATGCAGTATTTACAATGAACAACTACTACAAACCATGACCAACATGACAAATATGACAATCATACTGGATATTGGATGTTTATAACACAGCTCATTGCGGTATCTACAACCATATACATATATACATATATATACCAAAAATAATTTTCTTGACCCAACAAATAATGAAATATACATAACCCGCATCTGATCTTCCATCTCCCATGTAGCTTCATTGGGCCAAAAATTCTTCAACTGCACTTTAACTTGCTCGATTGCTCAGTTCTGGAGCATGAGTTGTTTCCGCTGCAATATGAACTAAGTCTTTGGCTGGAATTCTCCCTCTGGATCCACCTATAATATAGACCAATCAATCACATTATCAACATCTTGTACATACTTCTTAAGCAATGAAACATGGAAAACAACATGGACTTTCATTGTCAAAGGCAATGCAATTTTGTAGGCCATTAGCCCAATCCTCTCAAGGATCTCAAAAGGCCCACAATATCGAGGTTCCAACTTAGCACATGATCCAATCCTCAAGGATCTCGTCTTGGGCTTGATGCTCAAATACACATGTTCCCTAACCTGAAACTCCTTAAGTACATTGTGTTGATCTGCATAACTCTTATACATGTCCTATGTTTCCTTCAAATTTCTCTTAATAACCTACATTTCTTGTTCCATCTCTACCAACATATTTCTTCCAATCAATGCCATGTTCGTTGGATCACTCCAACTGATAGGAGTATTACAACTATGCCCATAAAGTGCCTCAAATGGAATCATTTTCAAGGACTTTTGATACCCGTTGTTATATGCAAAATCTACCAGTGGAAGATACTCTTCCCACTTCTTTTATTGATGCATAACATACATCCTAAACATGTCCTCAAGAATCATGTTGACCCTCTTTGTTTGTCCATCTATCTGCAGATGATAAGTTGTGATGAAAGTCAACTGTGTCCCCAAACCTACAAACAACTCTTTCCAAAACTTGGAAGTGAACTTGGCATCTCTATCTGATACAATCTTCTTAGGAACAACATGCAATCTCTCTATTTCCTTGATGAAAATCTGAGCTACCTCACTAGTTGAATTTGTAGACATAACTGCAATGAAGTGAGCTACCTTACTTAACTTGTCAACCACAACCATGATGGAATCATGCTACTTTGATGTCCACAAAAAATCTATAATAAAGTCCATGGAAATGACCTCACATTTCCAAACTAAAATTGGAATTGGATGTAATAAACCACCTAGATTTTGACAATATGTTTTTACCCGCTGGCATTCCAAACATCTTGCAACAAACTCAACCACCTTTTTCTTCAATTTTGGCCAATGATAGAATTTCTTAACTATTTTCAATGTATTTTGATATCCCGAGTGACCTGAATATGACTTAACATGAAACTCCCTCAAGATAAGCTTCTTGAGCTCACTGCGATCAGGCACATAAATCTTGTTCTTGAATCTAACCAAGCCATCTTCTGTGAGATGATACTCCTCATCCCTATCACCTTCACCTTATTGTTGTAACCTTTCCCTAAATTGTTGATACTTGTCATCATGTTGTCCTACCTACAAGATCTGCTCCTACAAGTTTGTCCCATAAGAACTCAATGTTGTAATGTGGTTCACCTACACTCTTATACTAAGAGCATTTACAACCCTACTTTCCTTTCCCTTGATGTACTGATCTCGAAATCAAACTCACTAAGAGTAGCCAACCATCTAGCTTGTCTGGCATTCATATTAGGTTGATCAAATAAAAAAATTATCACATTGTGATCACTCATCAAGATGAAACTATTTCCAAGAAGATAATTTCTCCACATCTTCAAGGCATGAATACTAGCTTCCAACTCAAGGTCATGAGTTACATTGTTTTGCCCGTGTTCGTTCAAATTCCTTAACACATAACATACCACCTATCCCTCCTACATCAGGACTCCACCAAGTCCCCTCTTGCAAGAATTTATACATACCATGAACTCTTTTTATGTATCTGTAATCTTCAAGATCATATAATTTGTAATCAAATGTTTCAACTTATCAAAACTAGTTGCACACTCCTCAGTCCATTCAAATTTATTTCCCTTTCTTTATAAATATGTAATAAGATAGGTCGTATGTTAGAAGTTCCTAATGAATTGCCTGTAATAACCTACTAATCTAATGAATGATATGACCTCATCCACATTCCTAGGAGTTTTCCACTCCATGATATCTTTGATATTTTCTAGACCCACTATTATACCTTCCTTAGAAACAACATGTCCCAAGCAATAAACTTTTGTCTGAAAGAAATTTCACTTACTAAGCTTGGAATACAATTGATGCTCTCTTAACAATCTTAACACTACTTCAGGTGTTCTAAATAATATTCCTCATTCTTATAATATATCAATTGTCATCAATGAATACTATCACAAACTTGTCAACATAAGGACACAACACACTATTCATAAAACACATGAAAGTAGTTGGAGAATTAGTAAGACAAAATAGAACCACTACAAAATCATAATTCCCATACCTGGTATGTAATGTTGTCTTGTATATGTCCTATTCTTTGATTCATACATGATGATATTCTAATCTCAATTCAGCCTTTCAAAACATTGTTGCTTCTTTCAACTGATCAAATAAGTCATTAATCTATAGCAAAGGGTACATGTTCTTGATCGTCACCTAGTTCAACTTCCTGTAATCAATGCACAACCTGAGAGTATCATCCTTCTTCTTCACAAACAACATTGGTGCACCCTAAGGTAACACACTTGGCCTAATGTATCCCTTATCAAGCATTTCCTTAAGCTACAACTTAAGTTCCACTAACTCTAGAGTGTTCATTCTGTAAGGTTCTTTAGATGTTGGTGTTGCTCCTGGTACCAACTCAATAGAGAATTCCACATCCATATGAGGTTGTAACTATGAAATATATACTAGAAATAAGTCTTGAAACTGTTGTAAATCTAGCTACCTATTCAAGACTTCAGCATCCTCAACATCCTTCCCTTTGTCACTATAAATATGAACTTCAAACAATACACACTCTTTCCTACAACTGCACTTAACCTACATAGTTGTAACCATTCTTAGTGACATAAGCTTCTTCTTACCCTGCAAGGTTTTCTTCTCTCCATCATCATCCTAGAACTCAATAGCTTTCTCGTAATAATCTACCTTAGTCTTGTGAAGGTACAACCAATCCATACCCAAAAGCATAGTGTATGAACCCAAAGGAAGCACATTTAGATGAGTTGATGTAAGCATACCATTCAACTGAAATTCATAAGCTCTCACCCAATGATGAACTCTTTTCTTAGTACATGTAACCAACTGCACCAACCAAGACTCGGCATGCACTTATTTACTCAAGCCACACTTATCCACCAGGTTAGGATCATCATAACTATAATTAGTTCTAGGATCAATCAAAATGGAAACAACTTGATCACAGAGCTTACCTTCTATCTCAATAACAGATTCCTAGTGATCTACCTACTTGTTATCAAATGTTGCATAAATCTAAGGAATTCTCTGACCAACATCCCTAATTGATTGCGCCTCTTGAGCATTGTAGATCTGATGTCTGCCACCCTGATGCAATGGAAATCCTTCTTACGATGATCCTTCCCACAAATCCAACACTGTAACGGTTCTCTACCACTACCCTTATTTTTTTTCTCTCCAGGTTGCGATCCATGTGTCTTCTTTGTTGTATCGAACTCCTTGTAAGGAGACACATTTTCTTTCTCACCTACATCGTGAGGTCTTTCCCACTTCGAAGGCCATTTTCCTTTAGTTTTTTCATTGCCTTTCTAGTCATGCTTAGGGTCAGTCTTGCAATTCGACTTCTCATAACAATGCTTGAACTTCCCAATGACTTCCTCTAGTGACCAAGGCTCATCATACTGAATCTGATCCTTGAATACTAATGGTATTCCATTGATGAATCTCTAAACCTTTGCCTTATCATCCTTAAGATATAACACATACCTCAACAATTCTAGAAACTTAGTCATATACTCTTTGTCTTTCATAGATCACATCTTCAATTCATAGAATTCCTCAGTATTATTGTCATAGTATCTCTCTGATAAATACTTTTTTTCTAAAAAGTCTCTTGAATTCATGCCAACTCAACTCCTCTATCTTGATGCCTCTGAAACGCTTCACATCTTCCCACCAAATGTCCAATTTTCCCTTGAGACTAAAAATAGATATCCTGACTTTCATGTTCTCTATATAGTCATGCAGCTTGAATAAATTCCTCATCCCAAGAAACCATGATTTTTCATATTTAGGTTTCTTCAGCTCTCCATCGAATTTAGGAGGCTTAGATTTCTTGAACTTGTCTGGAAAGTATCCCCTCCCACTCCTCCTGTAAGGATGATATCAATGATGACCATGATGTCTATCTGAAATAGAACTATAATAGAACTCATAACCGCTACCTCTCCTCTCAGGTGTATCCATCCATCTTCCACCTCTGACCATGTCATCCATGTCAGACCTCTGTCCTTCGTGAGACCTGCTACCATATGCCATGTTAGTCCTTTCTTCTTATCCATAACTGATTCATGGATTTCCTTGTCTCTGCAAATCTGATAAACTCTAAAGGATCACTGCATTGGCATCTGCTTTCTTTTTTCATGCACTGGCAAGTCTTTCATGTGGTTTAATCATCTTATCATTATCCACCTTACAATTCCTAATTTATGCCTTCAAACTTTTCAAGGTATCTTCTATGTCGAGAGAGTTCTCATATCTTGGCTGCTCATCTGATCTATAAGGAGAGTCATGTGAACTATAATCCACCATTATGCTTGTCATCTCTGATCTTCTATCTCCTACGAACATACCATTTTAGATAAACCAAATATAAACACAACCAACATACCTTAGTGAAGTTCAAGGGAGGTTATCTCATCAGCAAAAATCAATCCAGATTATCACAATACATATATGTACATTTTCATATTGACATCATGCATGATAACACTAACAACATACAATGACCTTATGCATGACAACCATAACCATTACAATGCATGCATAACAACATGCATCTAGCCCATCTAGTCCAAGTGTTTAAACCTAGAAGATCTGATACCAATCTGTAACATGCCCCATCCCTCATTTACTCACTTTTACAAGCCCTCTGGGTAAATGTGAAGCGGAGTGCCACTATTACTTGACCCGAACTCCTAGTTCAATTTAAGGAAGTGGGGCCTACAATTGAGACTTACTAACCATAAACTGGCATCCTACAAGGACTACAATCACCCAAGAGTTGAAGAAACACCCCAGGTGGTCAATCCCAGAAATGTAAACTTGTTTCACTAACCTATAGCCCTAGTCGCATGCATGACAAGGCCAGGGTGTGGTTATATACCTCCAACCACATGCACAACCCTACCTGAGTGTAGTTATAGCCCAAAATCTCTAGTTTAGAGGGTGCAGTCTCGAGATCTGAGCGACCTTTCCAAGTCAGCCTCCAGACCATTGCCCAGAACTTCCTGTAACTTATAAGAATGATAAATGACATAAAGACAAGGCTAAACATACAAACTTGAGTCATAAACTTAACCTAGATAGACCAAAACATACTAGGAATTTCGTCAATCACATGGTATACATGTAAGCTACATGTCAAGAATGCATATCTCAGTCTAAGTCTATGTCCTTTAGCTGTGAAACACCAAGAAGGTCTAATGCCCTCTCAAATAGCTACAACAATTCTTTTTAGCCCATGCATTCATCAACCATTCATCAACTAATCAAAGCATAACAAGATCCATAGTTAAAACATGTTATATAACCAGCATTGTTATACAGAATTTTCACGATTGCGAACAAAGGTGAATTCCCTATATCTAGTGGTATGGTCTAGAACAATATAATACAAAAATATTTGAGTTTTCCTTAGAGAAATTAGAAAATAGGAAGGAAGGCTACCTGGAATCTGAAGTAATCCTTCCTTTCCTCCTTGCTTGTAAGCTCCAAATCTAGTTCCAAATGCTATAATTAGAACTTGCACACATGACTAAAACAAGAAAAGGAGCCACAATCCATGTAGCATAACCTAAAATCTCTATTCAATGAGTCAGGATGGCATTGAAATATATGAGTGCAAACATAACACAATAGATATAGGAAAACAAGATACTTTTTGTATAGACAAATATAGGGGAGGGTTTACAACCATAAATAGAACTTGACTATGTAGATGTCTCCCCAAGTTAATTTGTCCTTCCTTGTCACAAAGCACACCTCAACATCAACCCTAATGCATGAATGTTATGACTCTTTTAGGCTCAAAGAAATAGCGTAAGGGTACTATCAATCTCCAAGTGCTAACCCAGGCCTCAGAGGAGGCAGTAAAGTTATAGGTTGAGTGTAGTAATTTAGGATTTACCACTATGGGCTTGAGATCCACTTATGATGGGTGGGTGAGCTTGAGGGATAAGAGATAAGGTCTCCAAGGTAGGTTTCAAGCTCTATATCCATGGTAAATAGTTAAAACTACCTTGGAAGCTTCTGGAGAGGAAGCTTCGGAAATAATTTTTATTTTTCCCGAATTTCTAGAATCAGTGCACCAATAGAAGGGAGAAACATGTGCTTACTAGCGTTGGTGAAGAAGCATGCAAAATTCATTGAACGAAGGTGGCCAAGAAGGAAATGTGTGTTGGGGCTAAAAATAGTGTTATTGAACAATTTATCCTAGAAACTCAGACTTTTTGGAGAAGTGATGCTTAGGGATTTGTGAAGGGATTATGACAAAGATATTCAAGGATGTTGATTGATCATATTTGCCGAAATTTTGGGTCGATGTGACAAAATGGCCTGTAACAAGCATATAATCAAAATATTAACCATGACAGAACAACCATAAAATCCACATAATAAAAAAAATAAATGTTCATATAATACATTAGAAAAAATAACTCTTATTAACTTATGCAAAAGCCAACCAAGTCAAGGACTTCCATGTACCACCCGACCATAGATTGAGTTGAACCAAATATTTCTTTCATCCAATCACCCCCATGCCATATTCCAAGCATGAATGTAGGATCTCATGGGAAAAACCAATACATAAAAAACCAAGGGAATAAAGAGGTTAAACCACCTCCACCCTCAAACTACACGATCTCGCCAAAACCAATCAAGAGATCACAAAACCAAAACAAGCTTGGATGCCTTAGAATTCCTTCACCATACCTTGAGTAATTTGTTTGTCTCCACCCACCGATCGATGGATTCCCAGATAAAACCATCTCCACCCCAAACCCTTGGGAATTTTCCTAAGACCACCTCACCCGGTTCCAAAATCTTCTGTCAATCCGAAGCTCAACCAAGAAATGAATCCCATCACACCATGGTTGTCCAGGAAATGGCAAGGCTTAAAAAAAATCAAACCCAGAAAAACCCATGCCAATGACAGCAAATTAAATAAATAAACCAATGCATGTTCCATGCATTCACACCTCAGTTAGGAAATCACACATGCAACTTGTTACTTGCAAAATCCTCCTGCTGAATTTGTTGACCCAGCCTTCTCCTTGCTTCCTTACTTGTCCTTTGCTTTCCTTTTTCCTTCCTTTTCTTTCTTGTTTTCTTTCTCCTCTTGGTGCTCTCTCTTTCTCTCTCTCAAACTAATTCCAAAACCAAACCGACCAAAAGAAAAACCAAAAAAAGTTGTCAATTGATTCTTTAATTCCTTTTTATTATTGATGTCTCTATTTTCTTCATTTTCCTTCATTTTTCCTCTGACTTCCCTCTCATGCAAATGTGTGTCTCTTCACCTTCCTTTTCTCTTATTTTCCTTTATTTCATAAATAAAATGCCAATTAATGCCTCTTTGCCTTCGCCAATGCCTTTTCCGATTTCCCTAGCCACAAATAAGCTGAAAGTGATGCCCACTATAGTGCTTTGCCAAACATTCAACTTGGAATACGTTCCCCCTGACCTTGGTCTTATTCTTTTTTCTTTTATTATCTTTTATTACATGAACTTTTAACTCAGGGTTATTGCATTTTCCTCCTCATATATGTAGTGAATGTTATAATACATTTTTAAATGTTGTAGTTAATCATTAAATTTAATGCATCAATCCCACCTTTGTATGAATTTATATTGACTTTTTCTTCCATATCGAATAGTGACTATGAATGGATAACATCACTCGAACTTGGTTGTTCTTTCTTAGGTTCTTTCCCTAACTCTTTTTTTAGGTCTTCATGGTCCCCCAATTTTCCTTTTGATATGACCTCCAAGTTATAATCTCCATCTCCTTGAATTCCAAGGTTGTTTTGCTAGAGTCACCATAAGGAGGTTCATTTTGTGGATAATATTGGTAACCTTTGCTTCCATCCTCACGAATCTCTTGTTGAAAATAATGCTGAGAGGGGAGGTGAATCAGTATTATCTAGTCCTTTTTGCCAAATCTTCCTTATTTATACTTTGAATTATTTTGCATATCAGTACCATAAAATAATGAGCATGAACAAGAAAAACAGACAGTCACGTCAAAGAACACCAAATATAAGGTGGAAACCCAATGTGGGTGAAAACCACCTGCTGCAATATGTCTCTATCTTCTTTCAGATTAGAAACTCCTTTTACAATAGTCTTTTACTGGTGCATTCCTTTACCAGTACGCAGGCTGCAACCTACAGAGAGCTACAACTCTCTCTCGTTTTCCAGTCTCACCTGGAAGGGAGCTACAACCCCCTACTCTTTACAGGACCATTTCATAAATTTTCACCTGGATCCATTATACATCAAAATGATCATCAAGTACATATAAATTACAGTCAGCTGCAGTACCAGATCAAAATAACAGAATGAACCCGAACACCTTATTCAACAGAAAATTCAGTCAACAGAAGATCTTAAGTCAGATACGCAGTTTCCTTTACTGGCCGTCGTCCTACGCACTCACCCTTTGCTTCTCTGCGTATACCCGCAGAGCCCTTCTGCTCACTGCGTGACCACGCACTGCTTCTTCTACTACGCTGCGTACAGTACGCACCCAAATACACTATCGCGTCACGTACTTCACTGAAGGCACACACCCAAAGACACTATTGCGCCGCGTACTGTTTCTGTGCGTACTTCTTATTTTTCATCATATTGAGAGCCCTTGCCATGGGTGTTGCCATCAAGTACAACATCTGTAACCTATAACCATACCAGAAACATAATGCCAACAATCTCCCCCTTTGGACTTGATGGCAGCCTCAAAAACTTCAGCGACATTCTCCCCCTTTGACATCAAGGGCAAAGGGTTATGCTCCCCCTAAGAACATGCTCCCCCTGAATATGAACCAGATCTGCAAAGACGAACCATAATCCACCAGACACCATTAATGACCAAGAAAGAGATAGAGACATATTGCATTTATATTCAGACCAGCTTCCATGATCTCCTTTTGTACATCCTCCATAATGCCAACAATGCATTATATTCTCCCCCTGAACCTGTGCCGCAACCCAGCATATGTACGCATATACCCCAGATGAACCATGCGTACAACCAAAAATCAGAAGAGTTTCAACAATAAGATGATGCATCAACAACCCCCAGCTTTTTCCTGAGGTATTCAAAAGTCTCCCTGGGCAATGGTTTG
>APFE031163826.1:0-11721 GCA_000404065.3 Pinus taeda
TGGCATCCTAGTTAGTAGGTGGGACCCACTAAGTTTATGTGGCGACTGAATGGCCACTAAAACATTGACACATGGTGCACTAACATTTTCTCCTAGCCCTGCATAAAAAGACAAAAAAATATACACATATCAATAATATTAAATTATTGTAACAAATCATTTAAAAAGTATTAAAATATGTTTATTAAAACCATATAACAAATATCATTAAACAAACTTTATATTAAAATATTCCATATTAAGACAAAATATGTTGAAGTAATATGGTTATAACACCATAAAGGACAAAACAAATGAATGGGGTATATTTTTATAAGGTATGGTATTAAAAATCACCATCATATTACAAACCGTCGAAGGTTATTAATATAAGGTTGGTTAAAAGATATGTTAGCCAAACTATAAAATTATTTTAATGCCAAAAGCAAAAGATATATAGGTTGATTTTTGAAGAGGCAGGATCTGATCCTCCGACCCCTTGTTACCCATATTCTAGACTTGGCCGCTAGGCCAATGGCCATGGCTTTGTTAAGTTCGTTGGCGTATAAGTATTTAACCCCTTGCCAATCCTTAGCACGGAAAGGAGGGAAGCATCCAAACGAAAAACGGAGCAGACTAGTGGGGCACGCGAGAAACATGTGGCAATGTAGAGGGGTTCATCCTAGGCATGAAAATCGTGGCGAGTTCCAAGAATATTCTCATGAAGATTTTTTAAGGAATCTTGGATATTCCTTGGGAGGTAAAACTTTAGATTGTCAAAATGTTATCATGTTTATAGTCATTTTTCTCAGATTCTCATAGGGAACACGATGGTGAAGTCAGATTCGTCATCTAAGCAGCATAATTGCAGGTGCTTAGCACAATATAATCTTTGAATAATCTTCAGGAATCTTTAGATTCCCTTGAGGTTGGAATTCGCCATAGTCAGAATGTAGCCAATTGTATACTCAAAATTCTTAGAATTTAACAAGGATGATGATGACATGATCAGATTTGTGATCTGAGTAGCAGATCTTCAGTCAGCCCATGCAACAGAATCTTTGGAGAATCATGGGGAATCTAAAAGATTCCCGAAGGCCCAGAATTTGACAGTGTTAGAATTGGACGAATTGGTAATTAGTTTTACACTACTGAAGGCAATAAATTTAGTGGTGCAATCAGTTTTTGCAACTTAACCTTTTCATTTTTTTGGCCATCTTTAGAAGTGAAGGTACATGAAGCAGTCATGTTATGTTTCCTTTCATTATTGTTGAGATGATGTATTATTCTTGAGATCCCTGTTTGATACTATGTAAAGGGATCATTATTGCCACATTATGTGAGATGTCATTAGATTTTCATGCTATGCATTTTTGTTAAGGTCCCTGTGTAACTATGTTGAAGGGATACTCATTGCCACATTTTGTGAGATCTTGTTAGTTTGTCATCCTAAGAGGAAGCCTTCTTGATTGAGAATTCCTGGAAGCGGAACGTCTCATGGAGAGACAAGCCACTCTTGTTTGAGGGCATATGATGTTGTTGTGACAAAAATTCTTCCATGTACATCATCATCATTTCCATCATTATATGAAGGGACCTCCACCATCTTGACACCGAGCTCGGAGACATAGCCCACACTAGGTGAATTCCGTTATCAAATGTCTCGTGTTTTGAATTGTTGATTGTCGTCATGTTTCCTCTTGCTTAAGCATGCACATGTGGTTCTTTTATGCCCTTTTAAATGTAATTCTAACAACATCACAAAAGTTAAATATCCTGGATAATTCTCGTAGTTGAAGATATTCAGATCAATTAATTTCCATTCCTTCATGTATCTGCGTCACTTCCTAAGGAAGTTTACACCAACACTAAATATTACTCCATTTTCTTACTAGTCTACAACTCCAGAATGTAAAAAAAAAAACTTAAAACCTTTACCAATTACTTTTAGCTTATAAACACTAGCAAGATATAAATTTTAAAATTTATTAACATAGTTTCAACCTTAACTTTAGTAAGTACTCATCCACGCAAAAGTATAGGTTAAAGACCAATCCTAGATACTTATCTATTCTTTGAAATTTCGTCGAATTCAACAAAGTGAGACCTTCTCCACCCAACTGTAAGAAGGGAAATAACGTCCTCTTCTACCCACGAGCTTCCACTCCAGAATAGTAGGAAACAGTTCTAGTTATTCTCGAATCAAGTTATAGACCTCAAGACTACAATCCATTCCTCCAGCCTTTGATTCCTTTTCGTAATGAGGTGATCAACTGGATCAAGTCGAGCTCTGGACTCTCCTTCTGTTACTTCACGTCCACTTCTTTTCCAAAATAGACCAGACCCCTTTCTTTCCAGCGAGATCTGCTTTTATCTCGAGGAAAGAAAGGTATAACTATTTTAATTGTTCCTAACTACATGGAGGTTGAAATTCGTTTCTAAACTCCCTTCTTGAATTCTGAAATTTCATAATATATATATAAAGAAAAACAATATTATTACCATTTTAATTATCCATCCAAAATGTCATTAGACTTTCAGAGTCTCGTTTACCAACAAAATAAAATAGTTTTGACTTCTATTTGGAAGGTGTTACAATCACTTCACAATTTCTCTAAAAGCCTACTTATGGCACATAATACCCTTATTCACCCACTATTTCAATGTAAAATAAAACCACTCCAATTAGTAAGAGGTTACTAACCACCAAATTTAATGCAAGTCAACAATTATTTTTTCTATTTCATATATCAATTCACAATTTCTCTAAAAGTATTCACGATTTCTCTGAAAGCCTACTTATGGCACGGGATAGGATTATTCACCTACTGTTTCAACGTAAAATAAAACCACTTGAAGACTTATGTCTAAGAATATTTTTAAGAAATGTTTGGCTAACACCTTATTAATGATGACAGATATTTAAATAAGAAGAAGAAGAAGAAATTACTTGAATGACGACACATATTTAAAAAACAAGAAGAAATTAATTTAACATCCACTAGGCTATAGATAGCCTATGGGACAAATTGCTTCTCCATTTTTAAAGAAGAAGAATAAATTACTCTAACATCCACGAGGCTAAGGATAGCCTATGGGACAAATTGCTTCTCAATTACCTTTTTCCCGTAAAACTTCACAATGGGACAAATTACTTCTCCATTTGGTTCTTGTATTCAACCTTTTTCCCTTAAAACCTTACAATAATTTCATATAGAGATTTCATAAAGGATTATAGAAATAAGTGGAAAAAGCAATTTGATGTGTTTTTAAAGGCCTTGTCTACAAAGACTACAATTTTTCCTGGACTGCTAAATTTTCATCGGAATCTCGTGATTTTTTTTTCCAAGAAATTCAATTATGAGAGTGTTTGAATTGTTTTTTATGGTGAAAATGAATTTGGCACCATCAAAAACCCCTAGGACATCAGAAAATCTAACTTGACAGGTGTAACAAGGATTTCTTACAACTTTTGCTAATTTTTTCAAAATCCTTCAAAAATTTCCATTATTTTTGAAGCAAAATTGTTAATTTTTTCAAAATCCTTCAAAAATTTCCATTATTTTTGAAGCAAAATTGTAAGGATTGGGCATAACTTTTCAATTTACCCAGTCACTTGTGTTCATCGCTGGCATCCGCCTATCACTGTATGAGTTACCGATGAATCTCACCTTTACGCAGAGGCCACCTGAGAGGTTCGACCTGCCCCACGGACGAAAGGCCTTATATCTTATCCTTAGAAAGATGGTCATATTCTGGAAGGGGTTACTCTGATAGGTTCGAACTGCAAATACACATACAAATACATACTACATGTAATAGCAGTAAGCCATGTAAGAAATTTCGCCAGATTTTCATTCTCTGCAAGAGAAATTCCAGTTTGGGGGCGCATAGAAAGGCCATCTCGATCGCTTCCGTGACACTTTTCGCTTAATCGCAGTAGGCCATGTAATACATACAGGCCCTCTTTAGACTACCCGTCTTTAAAAGTATATATAAAGAAAAATATGTAATAATATAGAATAAGAACGAAAACCTTTCATAATAATATCATGTTAATTTTTTGAAATATTGATATGGGTAAAGGAGTATTATTATTAAACACAACTGATTTTTTATAAATTTTAGAAAACAATTTTATATTCATATATTTAAATTATTTAAAATAATAACATTATATTTTACAAAATTTCAAGTACAATAATACGGATTTAGATCTCATACCTGCAGTGAAGACCACGTTCGTGTGGATCGTCTACTCGAAACAAACTAACATTTCCTACATTTATTTTTTTTAAGTTCATGACTTAAAAGAGTAGGTATATTATATGGAGTAGAATCTTTCATTATTTAATTCTTACTATGATAGGTATTAAGGTGGAGGTATATAAAGGTTTGTCTTGTAAAAAAAATTATAGTTAATATGTGTATAGTATAATAGAGATATGATTTATGTAGTGTGTACGCTAAATATATTTAAGATAGATAATAAACTTCGCAATTTACAAAGAATTTGGTGATAGATGATGTGTAAATCATAATAAGGACGTCTTCATTTATTTTATACGTTGAATCAAATTTTTTCACTTAAATGAGTGATTTTTCAATGCATATTTAGTATCCATCCATCAAATCTCTTTTTATTTTAAAAAGAGGTTTTCATCTCAACATATTGGCGCTTAGCATATTCGAAATTAGCATATCTAGGCTTATTTTTGTTATAATTTAATCTAGTTTTTATTTTATTTTGACCAAATCAAAATGATTACAAGACATTACAACATCACTACATACTTGGTTGGAGGGTGACTTTTTAGTCAATTAAATTTGAACCTCTTATTATTTTTTAACTGAGCCCACATGTAAATGTTTAAAAACATTTACACCACTACAATAATTTTAAAAATGTCTTTTAAATAAATTATTTGTAAATATTTTGATTTTGAAGTGTGTTATGGTTTTTGAGAAAGTGGTATTGATAAATCATGGTATTGGCCCATAGTATGTTAACAAATCCTATTTACAAGTTAATAATATTCATAGTAAAATGCAATGAATATGCATGGTTAAGAATCTTGTCATATTGTATGTTTATTAAAAGTATAAAAATTTAATTTAAAAGAAAATAAAAATAAAATAGTATAGTTTTTTTTTAAATGAGTTATGGTTTTTGGGCATGTGGTAATGATAAGCCATGGTATTGGCCCATGGTATTGTAAGAAAACCTATTTAGAAGTAATAATGTCCATGGTAAAATAAGGTCAAATGAGGGTGAATATTCAAGGTTAAGAATTTTGTTATATTGTAAATATTATTTTTTTATGTGCCTATTAATTAAAATTATGTTATGGAATTTGTATTTTAAGTCATATGGTAAAATGGATGTAATTGTATGATTACTAGTTATATTGTAAGAAATTTTATTTAGAAGTTAATAATATCCATGGTAAAATAAAGTAAACTGAGGATGAATATTCAAGGTTAAGAATTTTGTTACATTGTAAATATTAATTTTTTATGTGCTTATTAATTAAAATTATGTTATGGAATAGAACACATGGGCGAGCGGCGGGCTAGGGTTTTGTAGGTTTTTGCAGGCGGAATAGCAGGGTAGGCTGGACGATTCGAGAGCAAGGGCCAGCGCAGGGGAGACGGAGGGGAACGGAGGGGAGAACCAACCCTCACGCAGGAGCTGTAGAACCTTAAACAACGAGTGCTGAGGGCAAATATGGAGAATCAGCAAGGGAGGGGAGAGATCCCCTCCTTTAAAAATATAGTTACAGGAGAGGCAAGCGGCAGCGACATCCAGAATGAGGCTAGGGCGAATAATAAAGAAGCACCGGTGATGGGTAAACTGTGGAAAATGAAGATAGGAGGAAAATGTTTACCAAGGGCAAACAAGAAACCCAGATATGTAATACCCAACAACATGCTGGAGGAATACAACAACTATACGAAAGATCATGCACTGATCTACAAGTTCGTAGGGTATTGGCCTAATGAAAAAGAACTATACAGGTGGATTTATCAAAGGTGGAGACCAAAAGGACACATAGAATTGAAACTGGGAGCAAAGGGGTTCTTTACTGCAATATTCGCGAATCTAGAGGATAAAGAGAGGGTTTTTGAGGAAGGGCCATATTTCATGAACAACGCAGGCCTGTTCATGAAATACTGGGAAGAAAGATACAATCCTGACAATGAAAAGATGCTGGAAGCCCCGATCTGGGTCAGATTGTTTGGATTACCAGTGGAATTTTGGAACCCCAAAATTTTGGAAGGGATATGCAACACGATCGGTGCCTTTGTTAAGGTAGCAGATACAACAAAGAAAGGTAAGTATACATCTTACGCAAGACTGTGTGTTTACATGAATATAGCTGAACCTCTCCCGGAACATATAGAATTGGAATATCATGACACAGTTTGGCAACAGCCATTAGACTATGAGCATATCCCTTTCAGGTGCAGAAGGTGCCATGAGTACGGTCACCTATACAGACAATGCCCTTTAAACAAGGAGGAAGAATACATAAGGAAAAAAGAAGAACAACATAGGGAAGCAGAGAGAATGGAGGAGACAGATAAAGGTTTCCAATAGGTTACCAGAAAAAAGAAAGCAAACAAAGAAGGAACAAGAGTGCAGATACAAACAAAATCACCGAACATTGAAAGCCAGAACAAGTTTAAAATCCTCCAGGATAACAATGAAGAAGATGATGACAATGTGGTTGAGGGTGAAGACCAAGAAAATGAACCCATGGAAATTTTCCAGGAAACAGGAGAAAAAGTCGCAGAACCAAGAGAAACGAGCAAAGAAGAAACAGTCGAAAAGATAGAAATACTAACTAATCAAACCCGAATGGAGACAGAGAGTCAGCAGGAAAGCGAGGCAGAGGAAGAAAGGGTTATGAGACAATTAATCCAGGAATGGAAAAACTTGGATGAAAGATTCATTCCAGATCGGCAAAAACAAATATATAAGGAGGCTTTTCAAAAGTATAAAGAAAGAAATAGGGGGAATATGGACAATCAGGATGCTACAGCAGGAGAACAAGGAAAGGAGCAGCTGGGAATAGGCGGGTTTGGCAAAAGCAGCAGGAAAAGAGGGAGTAAAACAATGAATGAAACGATTCAAACAGTTGGCGAAGTATTGATAAATTTAGGTAAAGTGATACCTCTGTCAGAGGTATTTTCCTACCCCTCCAAGAGTTTTAAATGATTATTATCAGCTGGAATATTAGGGGGCTGAACAGCAAGGGTAAGCAGAGATATATGAAAGAGAAATTAAAAAGAGACAGACCAAGTATTATGATCCTACAAGAAACAAAAATCACCATGCAGCAGATGGAAGGAATAATAAAAAATAGTAAACTCCAATACGAAGTCATGGGACAGGATGCAATCAGTTCAGCAGGAGGCATTGCAATACTGTGGAATCCAAATGAAATAATTTTTGAGAGCTGGACCAATATGACTAGAATCCTTACAGGTTCAGGAAGAATAGCAGGGACGAAGGAAAAGGTAATAATTTCAGGAGTGTATGGTCCCCATACTCTGGGAGATAGAGAAAACTTTATTAAAAATCTGCAAGCAACACGAAAACTTTATCCGGAGACAGCTTGGGTTGTAGGAGGTGATTTTAATGTAATCTGGTCCCTAAAAGGAAAAAAGGGAGGCATAAGGAAAATAGATCAATATATGGAACTATTTAATGATATGATAGAAGGTTTGAGGCTCGTTGATATATCAACTATCAACGGAATCTACACATGGAATAATAGGAGAGGGGGTAAGAACCAGATCGCCTCCAGATTAGATCGATTTCTAGTATCAGAAACGATTATGAATAGAGATGTATTCATAGAAGCAAAGATCATGCCATCTCTTGGCTCTGATCACTGGCCGATCAGACTGCAAGTGGATATTAAGGCTAATCTCGGCAAAAAGCCATTCAAATTTGAAGCTTTTTGGCTTAGACACCCAGACTTTGTAGAAAAAATGGAGGAATGGTGGAGGCAAAGCACAGCTCAGGGAAAAGGTAAAATGCATACCTTCCAACTTAAACTTAAGGAGCTAAAAGGGAGGATAAAAAAGTGGAATAAGGAAGAATTTGGAAACATTATGGAGGAAAAACAGAAACTGGAAGAAGAAATGGAAGCGTTGCAGCAAAGGATAATAAATGAAGGGAGAACAGAGGAAAGTAGCAGAAAAGAAGGGATAATATTAGGAAAACTAGAAGAGAGGAGAAAGCAGGAAGAAGTTTTATGGAGGCAGAAGTCTAGAATAAAATGGCTCAGGGAAGGGGAAAGGAACACCAGATTCTTTCACTAAGCAATGGTCCATCATCGACAGAGCAACAGAATATTTTCTATCAAAAACAAGGAGGGAGAGAGGATTGTTGAACAGGAAGGGACCGAAAAAGTGTTGATGGAATATCACAAAGGAATATTGACTGAATCCCAAGTGGACAGATCTGAAGCTAACAGGAAAATCTGCACGGCCATCCCCAGGATGGTAACTGAAGACCAGAATAGAGCCTTAATGAGAGCGGCTAGTCTGGAAGAGGTGGAGGAAGTGGGGATGAGTATGAAGAAAGGAACAGCCCCTGGACCAGACGGCTTTACGGTTGATTTCTATCAAGCGGGATGGCATTTTATGGGAAAGGAAATTTTGGAATTGATAGAAGAATCTCGGATGAATCAAAAGGTATGGCCTGCTCTTAATTCTACTTTTTTCACTTTGATCCCTAAAAATGATAGATCAGAGGATGCCAAGGGTTTTAGACCCATTGCCCTCTGCAATGTTATTTACAAAATAATTTCTTCTCTGATGGCTAAAAGACTGAAACCCCTGTTAGAGAATCTGATATCCCCTGAACAAACCGGCTTCGTGGAAGGACGACAAATTCTAGATGGGCTAGTGGTTACTCAAGAAGTAATTCACTCTATGAAAGCTAAGAAATAGAAAGGAATGATGATAAAACTAGATTTGTCGAAAGCTTATGATAGAATCAATTGGCAATACTTGGAAGAAATTCTGGGAAGTTTCGGGTTTAGCAACAGGTGGATAAAATGGGTTTATAGCTGTATATCAACCCCTAACTTCTCAATTCTGGTCAATGGAACTCCTTCGAAAACCTTTAAGGCTTCCAGAGGAATAAGACAAGGCGATCCCATATCTCCTTTCCTTTTTATTCTTGCTACAGAGGGTTTGGGTAGGTATCTTAAACAAGAGAGAATAACTGACAACATCAAAGGGCTAAGATTGTGGGGTAATGAACTGCCAATAACTCACCAACAATTCGTTGACGACATTATGCTGTTTGGGGAACCAACTGTAAGGGAAGTGAGAAATTTGAAAAAGGTTCTAGACTTATTTGCAGAAGCTTCAGGGATGGAAATCAACAAGGAAAAATCATGCACCTTTATATTCAATACGGTGGAGACAGTTAAGAGCCACTTGACCAGGATGCTAGGTTTTAAGCAAGGGGAACTCCCAACAAAATACTTGGGAAACGTATTGGATTTCAACTCTAAGAGATTGAAGAATTGGCAAGGAGTCCTAGAGAAATTAAAAAATAGAGTGTCTAACTGGACTTTCAGATCCTTAAACATTGTTGGAAGGATTGTTCTAGTAAAATCAGTATTGCAAGCTATCCCCATATATCCATTATCGATTATGGCAGTACCTCAAGGGGTTTGCACCAATATCAGAGAAATTCTGAGGAAGTTCATTTGGGGAGGTTCGTCCCAATAGAAGAAGTGGGCCTTAGTCTCTTGGAAACATCTGACAAAACGAAAGGAGGAAGGAGGTTTGGGCCTACGTGATCCAGGTAAACTCAACAAGGTTCTCGGTGCAAAACTTTGGTGGCGATGGCTGAGAGGGGGAAATGACTTATGGAAGCAACTATGGAGACACAAGTACAATATGCCAGATTCTATGGAGGCTATTTATCGTATGCAGGAAACCCCAAAGAGCTCGAAAATATGGGAGCTAGCTAGTCAGAATCGAGATATAGTAGGAAATAACGTTTTCTGGGAAATTAGAGGAGGAGGGGAAGCTAAATTTTGGGATGATAATTGGCAACAAAGGGAGAAAATGAGCAGCATTCAAAGAATCCAGAACATAAATAACAAAATAGGTGACAACCATACATATGTTAAGGATTATTGGAAAGAAAATGAACTGGATGGGATATGGCGGAAATGGACAACACTGGAGGATTGGGGCATAGAGACAGATCAGGAACAACAGGAAGCTTTTATGAAAGAGGTAGAGTCTAGGAGAGTGAAAGTGAGAACAGGGAGGGATATCATCAGATGGGGGAAATCAACGAAAGGATCCTTTACGGTCAAAGAGGCATACTATCTGGCAGATCAACAGGAAGTCACTGAAAGGAATCAATACTGGAAGGGTATTTGGGGTAAAAACTAGTGGCCGAAAATTACCCTTTTCGCATGGCTAGTAGCTAAGCACAAAATCCTGACATGGGATAAGCTTCAAAAGAAAGGCTTCAGTGGGCCATCGAGATGTTATTTGTGCAACAGGGAAGCAGAAACTCAAGATCATCTATTAACCAATTGTGGTTATACCAGGAATTTATGGAGGGAAGTAGGGACGATATTCCTAAAACCTGAAAGGTACCCAAAAGAAACAAACGAAGTGATCTTCCATTGGCAGAAAGATAAATTTCAATGCAAAGTTGTTCGAAGAGCCTGGGATCTCATAGCCGGTTTTGTAATTTGGATGGTGTGGAAAGAAAGGAATCGCAGAATCTTTCAAAACAAATTAAAAAGCATGGAAATAATCTGGAAAAGAATAGTAAACCTAACTAGAGAATCAATTCTGGTTGAGAAGTGGGATATGGAAGACTGGAAAGCTGATCAGGGTGAGGAGCAAATTCTTAAGAACCTAAATCTGAAATATGAAATGGTGCATAATAAAAAGGCGGATAGGATTAATGTGAGACATCAGAGCCATGACAAGTTTGCATACCCTAAAGACAATTTTATGAAGTTAAACTTCGACAGGGTGTCTAAGGGGAATCCAGGTAATGCCGGATTCGGAGGAATCTTCTGCGATAGCCAGGGAAACACCAGGTGGATCTATGCAGAGTGGGGTGGAGAGATGACAAACAATGAGGCTGAATTGTGGGCGATTCACCAAGGGCTGAGAATTGCGATTTGAAATGGTTACAGAAATCTGGAGATTGAGGGAGATTCTCAGATGGCAATTGAAATCCTAAAGAAACTGAACAACAGGAAGAAATGGGAGCAGGTTACCAACAGTTGGCGAACGGCAGGGATTGTCCAAGAAATAGCGGAGCTTCTAAAAGGAGTTGAATACAAAATATTCAATCATGTAAAAATGAATGGAAATCGAGCGGCTGATTTCCTCACGAATTGGGGTTGCAAAGGTCAAGACGGCAAGATAGACAACCAATGGAGGAAGGTACGACCCAGCGAAGATTGGAAGGATTTGGCTAGTATCATTAATTATGACCATGAACAAGCAACGAAGGAAAACAATGACTAAGCAAAAAACGTGAATCTTAGTATTCGTGCAACAGACAGGTGAGATGGATCAGCAAGCCCAGACATTTAATGAATGTCAGACACAGCTTAGGGAAGATATCATGGATCGGCATGCGGGAATAAAACCGGAATGTGCGAAGACAGGAAGGAAAAATCCACCATACAACAAACCAATCAACGCAAATAATCGGCAAGGAGGAGGAAA
>APFE031163827.1:0-16815 GCA_000404065.3 Pinus taeda
TTTACAATTTCCCTAAGATTTGGATTCATTTGCCTTTGTGGCTGCCTAATAGGTCTGCTGTTTTCTTCAATATAAATGGGATGAATACAGGTCTTAGGGTCGATTCCTTTCATGTCTGTATATTCCCATGCAAAGGCAGTGGAATGTTTTTGCAACAGTTTAGTTAACTCTTCTTGTTGTAGTCTTCCTAAGTTTTTATTAATGTTTAATGTTTTTCCTGGGAAGATTTCAACTGTAGAATTACCAAACTCTTCCATTGAGAAGAGAGACATTTGTCTAGAGGAGAGATATTCAATATTTGCATCTAACTGGAGTTGTGTCAAGTCATATTCTAAAGGGGATTCAAAATTTTCTAATGTATTTAGAATTTGACTATCCTCACTAATTTCAGAGATGGTTAGAACAGGTTGAATAGTATCCTCATCATTAACCCACTCATCTTCTCCTATTTCTGTTATTGCCCTTGCTGGAGGATACAAGTTGAATTTCTTGGTAGAATTACCATCTGATATATACATGTCCCCAGACCTACAACTTATGAAAGCATCAGCTGTGGCCAACCAAGGTCTTCCTAAAATAAGAGGATGTCCTCCTAGATTGTTCTTGGGGGTTAAAATCATAAAATCAACTGGATATTCCCAAGAATCTAGAGAGACTGGAATGTCTTCCAATACACCATCAGGTTTAATGATTGAACGATCTGCAAGTTGCAGCAAAGTAGGTGTAAAGAGAAGGTTAGGAAGCTTTAACTGATCCATGGTCTGTCTACTCATAATGTTGATCGCGGCTCCTAAGTCAATCAAAGTATTTGGGATTTCAACCCCATTAATATGAGTTTTGACAATAGGGCTACCAGGATCCACATATTTTTGCATGGTAATCTTACCCATCATTATGTCTGCAATTTTCCCAACTAGATGTATCCTTTTAGTATCTCTGGTTCTTTTTCCTGTTTTCTTCAAACTCAACTCCTTTATTGTCTTTGCTAGAATGGGAATTTCCTTAATGGCTTGTAACAAGGGGATCTTGATACAGACATTTTTCAATTCATTTAGAAAACTATAGTTAGGCAACCAAATTTGCTTCTCCACTCCTTTGTCAATTTGTAATCTTTCAGGAAAAGGAGGTGTAGTTGAAGATGTAGGTTGCTCCATTATGGGAGTTGCTTCTTTTTCTTTTTCTTGAATGTTTGGGTTTTGAAGGGATACTTCAGAACCCTTATTGACTTTGAGAGATTCTTCCTCGGAAATGCTTGGTTGTTGAACACTTGTAGAAGGTTGATCTAGGATTCTACCTGATCTGAGTTGTACTTCATTGAGAGGAACAACCATATAGGTATGGAATGGTTGACCTCCCATCATGTAAGCATTTTGAGGGTTCCTATTATTTGGATTGGGTAATGGCTAAGAGGGAAGTTGATTTGACTTCTGCTGGGAGAGTTGAGAATTTTGATTTTGTGGAGGGGGTTGTTGTTGTTGAGGGTATGGTAATGATAGCTGTTAACTTTGATTTGGAAATTAGGGAGCTTGCTGATTCTGAAAGGATGGAGGATATTGATAGAATTGGGCAAATCTCCCATAAGGATTTTGCATGCTTTGCAACCATGCTTGAAAAGTATTTTGAGGTTGAGGCCAAGGTTGTTGCCAAGGATTCCAATTTGGTTGGGATTGAGAATTCATAGAGTTGTTAAACCCTTGATTTTGTTGTCCTTGCCAAGGTCTCCTTGCAATAAAACAAAGAGATTCAAGCGTACTTGGATCTTCTTGAAAGACTGCTTTGAGGCTAGGAATTGAAGGATAATCCTTGGTCTCATGAGTTTCTGAGAAAATTACACATGTTTCCACAACTTGTGCTTCCAAGGGACATTCCCTTAAAGCATGTTTTTTTCTACATTTTGAACAAAAGATGGCTAAGGCCTCAGTTTCTGCTTTCTGTTTATTATGGATATTAAGGGTATCTAGTTGTTCACTAAGATTCCCTAAGATGTCAGTCTTAAATTCATAAAGCATACTACCGATTTCAGCCCTACTCACTGATCCTGTTGCGGATTTATTTGCCCTAAGGAGAGAAGGATCTCTAGGCCGTTTTTGAGTTTTTGATTTGCCTCTTGAGAGATGGATACAAAGTTCTACTATATCACTGAGTGGAAGTTGAGAAATATCCCCTTTTCCCATCATATTTAAGATATCTATCCATTCATCCCTAATGGCTTTTAATAAGAGGGCTTTTAAGGTATCATCATCCAAGGTACTCATTTTTGCTCTTTTCAAGTTATATTGAAATCTTTCAAGTAAATCTTCTAAGCTCTCATCTTCTTTTTGTATCATTTTAAAAACCTCGTCCATATGATTAGTAGGCATACAATAGTCCAAATACCTATCCAAAAAGGTTTGTTTCATTTCATCCCAGGTCCTAATGGATTGAATACCTAACCCCATGAACCATTTCAAAGCTTGATCCTTTAGTGTTGAAGGGAACAATTTGAGTTTCTGGGAGTCATCCAGATAGTCATAAGTTCGACACACCACTTCAAACTCAAATAAGAATGTTTTAGGGTCTTCAGATCTTAACCCATGGAAGTTAGGGAGGACAGATGGTGATATGTTTTTCATGGTGGCTCTGGAATCCTCATTAACGATAGGAAACCCAAATGAGTTATCCCCATCTCTATTTCCTCCTCCAATGGGACCTCTACCTCCTCCATTGTTTCCTCCTCTTCCTCCTCTACCTCTACCTCTACCACCTACTTCTTCCTCTACCATGATGGTTCTCCTAGGGATTTCAAGATCTTTTGGTTCTTCTACAAAAGGTGAACGAGAAGAGATTTCTCCTTCTTCCTCAGATGATTCTACTTCCTCAATTACAATTGGTCTTTCTGTAGGAGAAAGGGAAGAGTCTCCTCCTAGTTCAAATCCAATAGAAGGTGTAGGAGAGTAAACTCTTGGCTCTTGAATTCCAGGAATTCTAGGACTAGGAGTGTCGGTTGGAGATAAGGGAGGTGTCTCTTGTCTATCCCTTGAAGCAAATGGACTTGTAAAAATTGAACCTCGAGCTCTAGCTAAAAACCTTCCTCTAGAATCTCTAGCTCTATGCATTTCATTTTTTATTATTTTCTTCAAGTCAAGTTAATAGTTATTTTTCTGATCTTCCAGTTCACTCTAGGTGCAAGAAGAGAGCATACTCAAGAAACTACCAAATCAATAACTTTCTCTTTTCTGATCCTCCAGATCACCTTGCAGTGCAAGAGGAGAGCATACTTTGATAGGTTATCAACTTCTTTCCTTGAAATTTTTATGTTTTTTTTTTTCTAAGAATATGGCTACTTAATTTCACTTCCCCGGCAACAGCGCCAAAATGTTTAGTCAATTTAGTGTTTCCTAAATTGATATCATTAATTGTCAACCCGGGGCTCGTAAGCTGATGAAGTGAAGGTGTACTATATGTACTTAAGCAACCTCTTAAAGCTTTTTTGTCGTTTGGGGGGTTTGTTTGTGATTAATTTATCTTCCTAAGATGGAGTGATGTATTTATAAAAACATGAGTGATGGTGTGTGTAAGGTGAGTTCTAGATGAGTGAAGGTGTGTGATTAGTGGTTTCTAACTACTTGCTGAAAAGGAAAACTTGAAGGAAATAAATGAATTAAAACGAACTGAAAGCAAAGAACAACTTTCTAATGGCATTAGACACCATTCATGCTGCTGCAAATAAAAGGTAAGAAAATCACTTAAAAGACCAATGATAATGTTTATCTCTTCCTAACTCTCTGCCTCTAACACATAGTACTGTGTAAGACACGATTAGGGAGTAGCTAAAGATAAGTCTAAGAAATGATAAAAATGAGAAAAATCTACTTTAAAGACTAGTTATAATGTTTTGCTCTTTCTAACTCTCTGCCTCTAACACATAGTACTGTGTAAGACACGATTAGAAAGTAGTTTAAAGATTAGTATAAAAAGTACCCAAAGTCAGCTGCAAGTTATTAGTATTCTGATCTCTAAAAGATAGACAATTTATAATAAAGAGACCATTCATATGTTAGCAGACAGATTTGAGAAATAAAACTAAAAATCAGCTATGAAAATAAAGTAAAGGCAGCAACTTTGAATCTGTCAACTGAAACTACCACTAGACATAAAGCAAATACATAAACACACAAGCAATCCCGGGTTAAAAACCTGCAAAAGAACAATGCTGATCAGCTTAAAATAAAGGCTGGAAATGAAATAACATGAAAGTAAATTACGCTGTACATATGTCAAGAAAAGGAAATGCTGAATGGAAATAAGGAAATGCTGAACATAAAATACTATACAAGGCTAACATGAACAGGGGCCCTCCATTCATATAACCCAAAGAAGACTTAAGGTATTGAAAACTTCAGAACAGCACTGCTTCTATTACTCCATGTGCAGAAAATTACAGTCAAGAGTGCTAGAACAACACTATCAAAACAGAGTCTGGAAATGCACTAAAATTATAACAAGTTCATGAAACACAGCAATTAAAAAGTTATATAAGCGTACACAAACACAAGTTTTTATAGGCATCTGAAAGATATCCTAATGCGTACAGCTAAAACTGAAAAATAACTAACTGTCATGCGTAATTAAGGTTCAATTAACACGTCATAAGCCTGCATGGATGAGCTGGAGGTTCTGGTCATTATGGGCATTGAATCTAGAGTTGGATTATGTCCCCCACAACCTGCGTAACACGGACAAGTCACCGTTTGGACTGGCGTGACCCAACAACTTACGCATCACCGTTAAGCTGCCTTTGTTGACCATAACTTGACCCTTGTTGACCGGAGGTGCAAATGACGTGGATGGCTGAACAAATAGCACAGGAACCTCGAGCACCTTGATTCTTAAGTGCCCATGTGGCTCATTTGGCAAAATGACACGTGGAACCTTGATATTAACAAAAAGGTTGTGGAATCACCAGATGGCTGCGGAATCACCAGATGGATGCGGAATCGGCAGATGCCTGTGGAATTCCTGTAAATATGTCAAAATCTAAACAAAACAGTGACACATTAGCAAATCTCACTTGATCATGCTTAATGACATCTAATGTAATGATCTGGGTGGTTTTACATTGAGAATGAGGCAAAAGAGAGAGGTAAGTGATGAAAAACAGTAGGTAATAGTGGATGATGAGGTGTAAGTTAGAGGCTCTACACTTAGCAAGGACCTGAGCAACAAAGCTTTGCGGGTAATGGGCAGTCGTATATTCAAAACGGTCAACATCAATCATATCATAATGGTTATACCCATCAGCCTTATCAAAGTTATCAACATCAAATACATTATGCTAGTATCCAAAGACCTAGTGCTCAGGGGATCCCATCTTATCCTGGGTATGCTTCGCCGAACTTGAATCAGCAGTTGCCCTTCGTGGCGACTTTAGATTTACCAGATCTAAAGCGGCTAACAAATGATACAATTGCTTATGCCCCTTGGTGGCCAGCAATTCCTCAGAAACATATGTCAAGTATTCCTAAATTCAATGGAAATCCAGGTGAATATCTGTCGAATCATGTGATGACCTTTCATTTGTGGTATTCATCCAACACTCTCAATGATGATTCGATTAGGCTTCACCATTTTCAGTGAACATTAACTAGTTCAACAGCAAAATGGTACATTGGATTTCCTAGAGCTTCATTTGATAACTTCAGCACCCTTGCCACCACCTTTTTAACCCATTTTTAGTTACCAATAAGGTACGAAACAGGAACAGAGCTTCTTACCAATTTCAAGCAGATCACAGCCACTCACATATCTGATCATATTCATGAGTGGCGACGTCATTGTAGAATGGTAAAAACATATGTCCCTGATCAGCCACAAGTTGAATGGTTTATTAAGTCATTGTTACATTCTATTACAAAATATGTGGCTAAGGGAGGAGTCGTCACTGAAGAGCAAGTCATTTCTTGTGCACAATATCTAGACTTGATCTATACTCAGTCTCGCTCTACAACAAAATACTTGATGCTCCTAGACCAGAGTTTTTCGTTCCTCCTCCTCCTAAATCAAACAAAGACTCTCATGCCGGCGATGGCGTGATAGGTACAACAATCATGAAAACCGCAAAGGCCTCATCTATAAAGCCCGCACGGTTTCCTTTCAAATTGAAAACGAAAAACTTCTTGCCTTGAAGGTTAATGCTGTGTCGACTTACAAGGGCAAAGAACCAAAGCAACCAAGGGGCAAGAAGAAAGGGAAAAGTAAAAAGAAGAAGCAGGATGAGTCGTCTCCTAAAAAATCTTTTGCAAACCCTTCTGAGCAAAGGAAACCTCCTTCGATGTGTCAGATATGCGATGAGGATCATTGGATGAGAGATTGTCCACATGAGATTAAGAAGTTCTTCACAAACTCAAAAACTTCAGCGGTATTGACTGATCCGTTTCCAAACCCAGAAACCAATCTTGTTACTAGAGACAATGCTTCCCATCCTAAGTGCTTATGTTGTCCATTTCAAAACAGCAAAATGTTGTTTTGATATCGACAAGGAATAAAGATTATGGTAATCCACAACTGTTGAACAACAAGGCTACTGATCAAGCTAGTAGTTTGACAACAACTTTGATTGAAGTTGTGCCACCCATCATTCCTGAGCTAACGATAAAGCCGCCAAAGGGAGTAGTACACAAATCAACATTTAATCCTCGTGCCAGAGCAACACAGAATTATAATACAGTAGAAGACCTGGCCCAATCACCGTCCGCTATGTCGACACTTGAGGTAGTGCAAAATTGCCCCTCCCAAAAATAGGCTCTATTATCAGCAATAGGTGCGATTGACCCAGTGGATTCCAATCTCGTGGCCTTTAATCATAAAGGATATGAACCTCAGTTACCAGCTCAACTCGCTTTCCTCATTCAAGTGAAAGCCCTCAGCAAAAATGTTCATTGAACAATCATTGATGAGGGGGATTCTACATGTATTATGTCAATGAGTTGCTGGAAAACTTTAGGATCACCACCCTTCTCGCGATCGTCAACGACGTGAAAAGCATTTGATGGATGGACATACACCCCATACGAGATTTTAAGCAACTTGGAGGTTGAGATGGGGGGAAAAAGAGTAGAAATTTATGTTGAAGTTATCGGTGGAAACCTCAATTACAATATCCTACTGGGAAGGCCCTGGATTTATGCTATGGTTGTTGTTGTTTCGACATACTTTAGAAAGATTGCATTTCCTTTTCAAGGAGGAATTACAATCGTCGACCAACAAACCTTTCTCCCCAATAGTTCACAAGTTATGGGAAGCCACAGAAGCTCTCAATCGCTTCAAAATATCGAAGTAGGCCTACTAAAAGACCCTACCCTGATGGGTACTTTTTCCCTACCGCTTCCAAGCAATTTGGCGGAAGTGGCCATAGTGGGAACCTGCAATATTGTATCTTCTATTCAGAAGATGTCTGAACACAATGTTAGCATGGATCATCATCAGGTATTGCCTCCAAGCCCCATAGAAATATTTTCATAATAAATGTTCTCGGCATGGGTGGCAAACCCAAAGCAATGCTCATCGAGCATTTGGGTAGATAGGTCTAAGGAATATGGTACCTCTTCAGATCCTTGGTTGCATGTACATTATATAGATGAGGGAATTGTTCAGTCAATGATGATAGAGGGGGCACCATGGGAAGATTACTACCATCATTCCCATCTTCCAGATTACCCCGAATATTATTCCAGCAACCTTAATCATCCTTCAGTTTTTGATTTTTTATCAAATACTCTAAATACGGTGGATTATGAGGATAGTTCTTTACTGTGTCAACCTCATTAAAAAATGAAACAACTCCCTTTCCAAATCGAGTCTTTGATTACGATATCGTAGAATCCAAGTCGAGTCTTTCAAATATCTTGAAGGTAAACCTTCATTCCAACCACCTTGTTGAATGCAATTAGGCTTGGGGGGCATGCATCTCGATTTTTGTCACTATGTTGGGGGTATGCGAATGTATAACAAGCATAGTTTTTCATTTCAAGTTTGTGTAAACATGAAACCGAACCTGAGCATATGTTGTTGCATGGTTCAAGCTCATTAAAAAATGAACCAGGCCACGAGCAGTGTTACCACACGATTCAAGCTCGTTAAAAAATAAATCCGCCACGAGCAGTTTTACGCGAAGTTCAAGCTCGTTAAAAAATAAAGCTAGCAATGAGCAGTTTTACGCGAAGTTCAAGCTCGTTAAAAAATAAACCTGGAAATGAGCATATGTTCCACCAAAGTTTAAGCTCATTAAAAAATGAACCCACCTTCGGTAAATAACCATTGTGATCACACAATTATCAGCTTTTGAGCCTTGGTCATGTTCTTACCATCACCTCCACTCTCTTTTAGCCGATCACATGCCTCCATTTGATTGTTTATCCCTTTTGAGGAATAATTGCGATGAGTGATCCTATTAGCCACCTTCTTTACACTGCCATGATTGAAAAGTTCCAAACCTTACCTAGAACCAGCTGCTATTCGAAAACATCACTCGTTCCTCAAAAAAACAAGTCTCCTTTAAGCTCTTTTCATCTGACTCGTAAAATATGAAAAGATTTCCGAGAAATTGGCCTCTCCAGCTCATTAAACTGATTGGAAGTGTTGTCCCTCCTCTAGATTTTAATTTTTTTGGCCCTGAGGGATCATTACACAAAAATATCGAGTGCTTGTCTTGTTCGGCTCGTTAAAACTATCGAAAAGTCATCCCTTTTGTACTATTTTATACTTTTTCGGACTTAAGGGATTATATTACGAAAAAGTATTACTGGAGTTTCCTTTCCGAATCTCTAAAATTGAAAAGGACCGAGTTTTCTTTGTCGTTAAACTCGTTAAAACAATAGTGACAAACTTGTCCATGCACACAAGAACGAGTTTCACTGTCGCTAGGCTTGTTAAAACATAGCGACGAGTTTGCCTGAAGGGAAAATTATAGAAAAAGCATATGTTATCCTCCTCAAGATTGACAAAAATAAAGAGGTACTGTTCAGAAATGACTGGGGAAAAATTGGGAAGAAAACTTGAAGAAACTGTATTGGTAGCAAGTCGCTCTTGAACATGACACTTTCACTCCATCGCCATGATTGAGTCGGGTCGGGTTATTCCGTTCACTAGTCATATCACCATTGGTCCAACGTACCATCCATTTTTGGGGTTAACGTTACCAATCCATTTCAGTGTCACCAATATGTTCAAGAGAAGTCGCTCAGAGAATTCACCAACCCAGCTTGTGTCTCATCCGCTGCAATACCTTCACGCTTCATTCTTTCATGACAACCACCCTAAACCATGTACCTTCAAATCATTTTCACCTCCACAAAATAATTTGCTCCATTTCATGTGATAGATGTGGAATTCATTAAGGCCCTCCTACGACGGGTCACTTCTTGTTGACATCAGCTCATTATCCAAGAAGTTGACTTAGGAACAACCCTTTCAGTACTTTGAAGCTTGCATGCCTTAATGGCAAGTTTCTCACTTCCAGTGGAAGGTTTACATCAATGGCCTTCGACTGAAAGATTTTGCGTGGTGTTTGATGTCAAGTCCCATTTTCACACCACGTGAATTGTACTACAGTACCTTGAGGATCATTATCATTATCAGTGATTCCTCTCATGCCTGTTAATAGCTTATATCATTTGCTGGTAATCAGGTGATGTCCTTCCATGTTTGACATCATAACATCTTTTTCACATGGACTGACATGTACTTTGGGCAAAGATTGAACAAGTTTTGAATGCCCCAGATCTGGTTTCATCCATCTAGGCTACAATCTATTCAGGAAAAATAAAGACATCAAATGTACATCATTGCTTCACAGATAGTCATCCAAGCCAAAGGATGATAGCTCTACCAGAATCATCAGTCTGCCATACAGACGGTTGTCTGTCCAATGTACATGAAAATGAATTTATAAATCTAAGCATGGGAACGCCCGCCTCAGCTAGATCATGAAAATGTTATGAAGATAATGTATTGTATTGTATCTTATTACAGGTCACCTTCCAGTTTGAAAAACCTCGGATCCTCATGATAAAGCATTATGACCTCATGCTTTAGGGGGCAACTGTTATAGACATATTTTGGCAGTGCAACCCCAATCTTATATGTCCATAAACCAAGGTATTCTAATTCCCTAAAAGTGTTGTTTCATACCCTAAAGGAACAAGGTCAGCTGATTACTTCATCTCCCAGAAGTTCTCCATGAAACATTGCTCAGAACTGGTCAAAACTGGACCATCTCACCTGCTCCATGGTCAAAGTGCGATGCATCCAACCTAATGCACAAGGGGGGTGCAATGCATACTGAAAATCCCTTCTATATGGTGTGATGGGAGAGAGTAGACAAATGGCAGAGACAGTTTGCAAGGTGGATGATCATGGAATCTTCTAGCAACTTCTCTTGTGACACTTGCCTCTCTGAATTCACCTAGGGATGAGTAAGAGATTATGAAATCTCCAAGTGGAACTTAGAACTATCAAAGAAATCACACTAATCAAAAACCCAAAAGATGACACACCCACCTGCAAACCTCTATATATGGATCCCTCATCCTAGAGATCCAAAGGCTGGAATTTTGCATGCTGTAAGGAAGTGTTGTTGGTTTCTCTGTGCAACATTGTTGGGTGATCTAAGCTTTTCATGAGGTGAAGAGGGCTTTCATGCTGGGAGGATTGCACTGGGTCAGATCAATGGGTTGTAATCCTCTCTTCTAATACTTCTATTAATAAAGATATTTGAGTTTTCCTCCATATTCTTGTATATCTGAGTTGATATATGCATTTGTATGGTCAATATATATCTAATCCTATATTGTTTATGATTGTAGATCTCTATTCTTTGATGGTATTATGCTGCTTTTGTAGGTTTTAATCCCGTACAGAAATTACCTGCATGCGAATTCTAAATCACATGAAAAATAAAAATGTGAGAGCATAACACATCAAACACATATACACAGAGATTTCCCACTAGATCCCAAAACCGGAACTACCACCTTGATTTTTCATTATGTTCCTTTCAATGTTACAATACATATTTATACATACCAAAGCATCCAATACCATGGACCGAAAACCATCGCATCCAAAAAACATGTGCGAAAATCATGCACAAAACCATAGGTGGGTTTGCCCAACCTAACATAGGGTCCAAAACCAAAATTTTCCTGGGGCGCTGCCCTCGACCCCATAAAGTGGGGTTACAGGTACCCCTCAAACCCCCTGTTAAATATGTGGAAATAATATAACACAACCCAACAGCTTTGACTCTACAGGTGTTCTTTGATGTGGGACAAGCGAGGAAGAAGCGGCAAAGATCTGTCAAAGGGGAGAGGAAACAAGCAAGGAGCCAAGCAAAAGACTAAGGTTGGTACTCTCTGCTTCACCCTCATCTACTTCTCATAAAGGAAAACACAAGTGACTTTAGTTTTTTTGTTTCTAAGATAGCTACCCGTCTTAGTGGGACTAGCAGCTCTCAATGGACACTAGTTTTCTCGATAACAAGGATGTTCAAATTTGAAGATCAGTGTTGCAAGTTTTCTTCAGGACTAAGAAGATGGATTTCAATGGACTAAGGCTTGATTATGTTCTTGAGGGAAGCTTGAATGTCTTGATATTTTGATGAGTGGTAATTCCGGCCAATGCATTAAAAAATATGGTCAAATTCATTTCTTGTTTCTCGATGTCATATTTCACTTCTTGAACCTTTTTCTTCTTGATGTGTGCTTCTATCTTGAGAGTTTGAGGAGTGGTAATTCTTGCCAATTCTTTACAAGATATGGTCAGATTAATTTCTTATTTCTTCAAGGTTGGTTCCTGGTGTATATCCTCTTCTTTTGATGTTTCTTGATGCTTTTCTTCCTCCTCTTCATAATCTGTGTAAAATAATTTCTTCCTGGCACACTTATGACCTTTAGTGTATTTTTTATCACAATTGTAACAAAGCCCTTTTGCTCTTTTTTCTTCCAATTTTTGTGCTGTCAACCTTGTAGGTTGTGGAAGGATAGGATAAACAATAATTCCGTATTTATAGTTGTGAGGGGTAGACTTCCTTGTTGCCATAATTTTGCTTTGCACTTTTCTTGCCCTCTCCAATGAATCAGGATCCCAATGACGAAACTCATGTTGAATGTTATCCTTTAAAGTCACCATGGAGACATCAATCCTTTACTTCTCTGGAATATCATTTTCCCTTATATTCAATTTTTGAAATTCCTCACTGTCCTCTACCATTGAACACTTTTGTTTGAGATTTATCAATAGGCTAAAGAAGGTGTTTCTCTTTGTATCCTCATAATGTGCTATCATTTCCTCCGTGAAAATTGACCATGTAACAGGTGGTTTATGACAAAAAAGCCCTTTATACCATAAGAAATGATTTGGTTCTAAATAATTAGATGCAATACATACCTTTTGTAATAGTGGTACGCCATGTAGATACAAATATTTCTCCATTTGTAATATCCAATTTACAAGATCCTTGCCATCAAACTTTCTCATTTCACTTTTCTTGATTTTAGGAGCTCGATCTTGAAACGATTGTAACTCTGTAATTCCAGATCTCCAAGTCCTAAAATTTCGTCTTGTAGTAGCCCTCTGAGTCCTCTTTCTGACCCTAAAAGTCTGATCAAGATTGGATCCTGTAAACAAGCGTTATGTCAACTCCCCAACAGAAAACTGATACACGAAAAACTAAAGTGCATCCTCTTTCTTCAACTTCTTATGAAATTTCAATTTGATGCTCAAAGAGAAAGTTATGATGATTTTCCCTAGGTCACCTATTTAGGATGTAATTCAGGAACCTACAGAAACCCTAAATGGCTCAGACACATCATAACATGATGAATCATTTAAACACTTCAATCAACATAAGAATCCTCACCATTGATAAGAATCATTATGTACCAAAACATAATTCCAACAATGCATTATTAGAAGCATAGCATATTCTCCCCCTGCTCCTATACCAATTGTTCACTGTCAGATTTGATCATTGGAAACATCAGTAAGAATCATCAAGGCATCATTCTGAAGTAGTTATACATCAAGTCATAAACAACTTATGAGGGTCAAAATCACTTATAAATATCATCCACAGACTATAGTCATCAACCATCAAAATAGAAAATACAACTGAGAATTGTGTGAACCATATTAGACCCTTTTTATGAGTTTGTCCCACTATTTCTTCATCAAACCAACACTTACGCGACTGTGCAGTTTCAGACTCGTGTATATACGTGACTTATCTTCATAATCTATGCGTATGAAAATTGGAACACTGAAATTTCATACTTTTATTTTTCCCTTATTATGTTCTAACTGTATCTGGTCCTAGAATAACTACCCCAAAAATGTAGTGTTCTGCTGAAAAACATGGCAGAAAGGTGTTTTTCCACTACCTTTTCTTACTTTTTGACCTGTGAGAATGTGATGAAGTGGAACTCTGGTTGGATTATTTCTATGTGGAGGTCAAAAGAAATCCATTAATTTAAACCTTTTTTCAATTGAAGGCCCCCAATAAAAATAAAGCATGGGGCACACTATCTTTTTGGACAAAAAACTGTGTAAAATTTCTGGGTTTTCTGCAAACAAAGACCTCAAATGTGGAGCAATATCTCTCTAATGATGAAATGTTTTTCAACATTGGGAGAGGATTTTTTTAGATATGGAATTTTCAAAGAAAAACCTCTCTTGGGTTCTAGAAATTCTGTTCCATTTTCTCGGAATATGTGCCACCAAATCATGACTAAAATAGGAATTTAACTTGGAAATTTTTTATTTTCTGATATATGTCTCTAAGAAAGTTTCATATGTCCCAATATATGATACTTGTGTAAAAACTTAAGGAGGTTTTTTTTTCCTGGACTATGCTTGACAAAAACCTCTTTCACGTTTGTCAAATTCATCTTCCTTACTTTAGAAACAGATTTTGAAGACAGACCCTATGAGTGGCAAATAACCTCAAAACCATAGAAATTATGCCAATCATGTCTGTTGATATGATGAAGTGTATCCCTGATATTGTGGCTTTTCCTCTTTTCAAGGTGGTGGCAAAGAGGCTTGTCAACTTGGCATGGTATCCCACTTGCTGAATTTGCTCACAAAACCCTAGGCAACCCACTTCTTCACATGACCTTTTGATGAATGGTGAAGCGTTGATCTCATGGGCGTGAGCTGGCTCAATTCTAGACACCTAACCTCCTTTATTATATTCCTTCTTCTCACTTTCCATGATTTGAATTTTCACATCAAAACCCTATATGGAATAAAGGGGAAAAAATAGAGTTTTACTTGAGAAAACAGGGGATTAGGGTTAGTGTCTTGAGGTGATGAGATAGAGGTCTTAGGGAGGAGATATCTTAGTAGGAAAACTTTGGGAGGTAGGGAGGTGTGTTGGGAAGCTTAAGGAAGTGAAAAATCAAATAGGAAGTGAGGTGATGAGTGGTAGGAATTAAAACACGGTCCTAACCCAAATTTCTACCAAAAACATAACGTACAAACTAGGGTTAGCTCTAGGACTTAGGGGAATGACTATTGTGGGATTTTATCCCCTAAGGCTCTTGGGTGGAACCCTAGCAGACTGAAAGATGTCTAAATCAAGAAACATGCACACACACAACCATTATGCTAGAAAAAGCTATTTCTAAGGTGAGAAGGACTTACCTCAGGTCCTACGTTTGGGTAGTTCCTCAAGGGTGCAAACCCTTCTTCACGTCCCTTCCGCTCGTTTACCCTACAAAAACAACAATTCGAAGGAATGCAGCAGTATATGGACAAAGATTCACATAAAAATCATCTTTATGTTATACAAGAAAGGAGTTAGTTATAAACTTTTAGACATCCATTCATAAATGAAATTCAAATATGAACATCATTAACATAAAGAAAGAAGCATATCGGGAACAAGACGTGTTTCTTTATTAGAAAAATATAATAGTTCAAAAAAGAGCAATATCACCTGAACCACTTCTGCAGGCTCAAAGCTCAGCCTCCTTCTGGATCCGTCCTGCCTCAAGCCTCTAGTAGGTCACCTTCCAATACTCACTCCAAGATGTCATGACTAAGGGATGAACATCAAATCACAAGGAAACAAGCGTTTCCTATACAAGATGGGGGAAGTGCAGAAGGCACAAGGGTCTTCAGACATGATCAAGGGAAATCTCGATATAATAACCTTTCTCTATACTCTCTCCTCCCTTAGGCCTTCCCTTTGTTGTCTTTTATACCAATTCCAAAGTAGTTTTTTAGTTAGGAATTGGTTGGTGACAGTTGAGGCCACAGGCACTAACAAGTGATCAGCAGGTAAAACCCGCGATCTCTGCCCGAAAATAAGGAGTTTTATAATTTTTTAAGTGTTTTAATACATATATGCGGGTTGGGTTTATATGAACCCGCGTACACACGCGTTTAACTCAGTGCAATGTCATGTACAGGGAATAAAACACTGTTTTTTAGATTTTTGACCAGGTCTGGAAGGAAGGGTTGCCCTAGGTCATGAGTGCAGCATCACAAACCATAATAGCGAGATTTGGAGCTATAAAAGATGCCCCCTAATATATGAGGTCAGAAGGGGTACATGATGGCCGAAATATATTAAGCAAGTATATGGAAAGGAAACCTGCCAAAAGCTGAGGAGTACTTCACCGGAAGTCAGCCTACCAAGCCACAAAAGAAGATCAGAAAGAAACACCATCTGAGGCGGGCATACCCATGCTCAGAGAAAGCAAATCATGTCCACGTATCAAGTATGAGCAGATCCACTAAGTATACAAGTAAAAATGACTGGAAAATACATAATGGATCATCTGATCATGATCGAACAAGTACATGTCTGAATGTCACATATAAATTGTCAATGATGCTGGAAGATACAACGGATCACTGATATCAAAGACTGATCCCAAGAGGTACCAACTGAACATGAAGGATAAGGATGGTACTGCACTGCAAACTCAGGTGCCAGCATATAGAATGTCGCCATGACTAACTGCAACATATAAGGTGGAATGGTATCAACTAGCAGTAGCAGGAGCAACTGTCAAGTGAACCAATGAATGCTGATACAACCTGAGGTCTTCACCGACCGCCGTGGTACATTCTACACCATGGGAATAAATGATATAAGTCGCCATGTCGAGAAATCGTTTGATTACCGGTCATTAATGTATACCGTTAACAAACGCGAGACTACTCACCGATAATGATAATGAGCATCAAGGTACCCAGTACAAACTAACAAGTGCGAATAAATGAGCTGAAGTCGAACACCTGTAATAATCTATCGGTCAGGAGACAATGATGGTTTCCCACTGTCGATAGCAAAGGATCTGCCACTAATGACTGCAAACCCCAAGGTACTGCCAAATGGACTCTAGATCTTTGGCCCAGAGCAATGAGTTGGAGTCGATAGGGAAAGATCCGCAAGAAGGAAGGCATTAAGGCATCCTTCATCAATCTAGCGCGAGTGTAACCCGTAGGCCAATAATGTGGAAGGAATCGGACGAAGAAAGATGTAGTAACCGAACCGAGGTACGTTTCCAGCGTACACAAGATGTAGCTAGCGCATGGCAGAAACCCTCTTAACCAACCAATAATGAAAGTTGACACAGAGGCGAGGTATCCACCAATAGGGTCGAATGGAAACCAAGGTACCGCACGAATCCCAATGTGTGATAATGTAATCTAACGTCGAACACAAGGGAAACCACTCAGTCAAAGACCCATGATACTGATCGATGCTGAGGACAAGGTAACCTATCAATAATGAAAATAGGGCCAGGGTGCAACTCTAGGCCTGCC
>APFE031163842.1:0-23347 GCA_000404065.3 Pinus taeda
GACAATTTTGTCCCATATCTCTTTTGCGGATTTATAGTGCATTACCTTCATGAATTCCGATTGGGATATACATCCTAATAGGGTACTGACTGCTTTTGCATTTGTTTCATACTTCTTCTTCTCGTCTGCATCTATAGGAGTAGTTGAAGGAAAAGAATAGCCTGTCTCTACGATGTTCCAAACTTTTGTACCAAGAGATTGAAGATAGGCAGTAACTCTTACCTTCCAATAATTGAAGTTTGTCCCATCAAAAACTGGTGGCCTGATAGATGCTTCCCTCTCATATTTGCTCATGATGAAAGATCTTCCTTCAAGTGATCAAGCTTCTTTAGAAGGACCTGCTCTGATACCAATTGTTGAAAATAATACTGAGAGGAAGGGTGAATCAGTATTATCTAGTCCTTTTAACAATTCTTCCTTATTTATACTTTGAATTATTTTTGCATATCAGTACCATAAAACAATGAGCATGAACAAGAAAAACAGACAGTCACATCAAAGAACACCAGATATAAGGTGGAAATCCAATGTGGGTGAAAACCACCTGCTACAATATGTCTCTATCTTCTTTCAAACTAGAAACTCCTTTTACAATGGTCTTGTACTGGTGCAGTCCTTTACCAGTAGGCAGGCTGCAACCTGCAGAGAGCTACAACTCTCTCTCGTTTTCCAGTCTCTCCTGGAAGGGAGCTACAACGCCCTACTTCTTTTCTTTCAAGGACCACCTTTCATAAATTTTCAAACTGGATCCATAAATATCAAATGATCATCAAGTACCAGTAAGTCACCCAGATAACCAGATCCACAATAACAGAAAACTAAACCCAGAACACCTTCTGTGGCGTCTCCTCTGGCGCCTCCTGCCGCACCTCCTGCGGCATCTCCTGCGGCGCCTCCTATGGCATCTCCTGTGGCGCCTCCTGTGGCGTCTCCTGTGGCGCCTCCTACGGCGTCTCCTGCATCGCCTCCTGCAGCGTCTCCTGCGGCACCTCCCGTGGCGTCTCCTACGGTGCCTCCTACGGCGTCTCCTGCGGCGTCTCCTGCGGCGTCTCCTGCGGTGTCTCTTGCGGCGCCTCCTGTGGCGTCTCCTGCGGCGCCTCCTGCGGCATCTCCTGCGGCACCTCCGCACTTCCGCAGCTGCAGCACTCGAGAGATCACCCTTCACAGATTCGCTTTCCACTTCACTTTCATATAGATCGAGCTTTTGAAACAATAACCCAATATTTCAGATCTTAAGATATTCAACCCAAAAGCATACACAAGCCAAATGATCTCCTTTGCTTTATATAGGCAAGCTCTTCCTCAAATCATGGACCAATACCACGGGCCAAAACCATAACAAACCAATACCATCAACTCAATACTAGGGATCAACACGTCTGTCGAGATGCCATGGTCCAAAAACCATAGGTTCAAATTCCAAGGACTAACTATCATGGACCAAAGGTAAGTTTTCCCACACGAAATAAACTTTTCTCTGCATAAAATTCCGTGAACTTTTCTCCACATGAAATAAACTTTTATAAACTTTTCTCTGCATAAAATTCCGTGAACTTTTCTCCTACGTACTTCTTAATTCTCATCATATTGAGAGCCATGCCATGGGTGTTGCCATCAATTACAACATCTGTAACATATAACCATACCAGAAACATAATGCCAACACTTAGGGTGCATGTCAGATCTAATGTTTACCTGTCCAGTATTTAAATGTTATGCTATGCCATGGATTACTGCTTTGGGTCCCTCAACTTCACATTGTCCCTCAGATTTAGGAATGTTGATATTTCTAGGGTCATCTTATTCTTCTTGTGTAGCTAGTTATTTCCTTCTAGCGCATGGCACAATTGCATACTCCAGTCTGGTTGAACCCATTCTACCAGTTCTTTAGGTGTTCTAAACATTGTGGTATTAATTTCATGGAGCACTTCATCAATACATGAAAATCCATCCTTGAAGCTAAAAGTTAACAAGAAAATTTCCCTTAGTATATCTCACTCAGTCGTCCCATGGTGCAACTCAGTTTCCGGGTACCAATTAATCAGAATGGTATCCAAAGTGTGACAAAATATATGCACCCATTCAGGTTGAGGCTCCTGCCCCCAAACTTTAGTCCACTGTGCTAAATGTTCACGTGGATCATCCTTTCCTGTGTATTTCTCTATCAGGTGGGTATTCGCATACCCAAACCTTAGAATCATGATTCGACTGTACTATTTCTAGTCAATGAAGTTTTCCTTATGTGTACCCTACCAACATTTAGGTGTATCACATACCACCAGATCTAGTGCCTAGAATCGATATTCTTCTGGAACCTCCTTTTCAAAATCATCCAAAAACAATTTAACATCATATAAACCATTATAATGAGGTAGATTTTGTACCTCTGTGGATACGTAGCAAAGTCATTTTGTCAACATGTTGCAACGTAGCAAGGAGACTTCATGCAATCTATTCTGCCAATGCTTGAGTTCTTCATCAAAATCTAAGGTGCACACATCATCTCTATCCCATGTAATTCATCCATCTACAATAGGATTGATCTAGTCTTCATCATGCATAGTGATCTTATATATCTGATCCAGATCATCCTCTCCTTCATAGTCACGGACAGGTTCTGTGTATCACACACATTCAGTTGGATCCAATGGGATAATAACTCAGAGCACCTTTTTCTCAAATGTCATAATGCACTTCTTTAGATTAATGACCGCATCCATGTTAAAGGACCAATAAATTCCTAATAGTGCAGGGTAAGGATTACCGTCATCCATTGTCTCAATCACTTCAAAGTCGGGTAGAATGCTCGCTGCTTCAATATCCACCATGTCCCTATACAGGTGCCCCATAGGAATGATATTCGGTTGATTTTCCATGCGTAGGTGTATAGGAACTACTCTAGCGTAGGTCTCCCCATTCTTTTCCAAGTTTTCTTTAGCAGCACATTCACATCATACCCTAGATCAAGGATTACTTGATCCATTTAATACTTTCCAATCTCCGTCATTGGCCTCATTTCATGACCGGTTCGCTTCTTACTTTTAAGAAATTTCTATATAGGGAGCTATTCGGAAGGATCATTGACCTTACCTATACAATTATCGATTAACTCTTGGAGACCTTCTACCACCATTCTTTCCTAAAACAACTTCATGCAAGTCTTCAGAAAAGTAGCCAATAGTGAAGGGTCTACGTCTTGCGCTTCATTATTTTCACTTGATTTCTCCTAACTTCCTTAGGTAGATGCCACATTGAAGCTCTTTTTGGCTTCCATAATATTTTCCTTAGATCGGTTTAGATCGAATCTAACCTCCTTCTTGGTGGTCTTGCACACCCACCCTTCAATTTCTGGCTTCTTTCCCTTATCTTCTCAAGTGGCAATTCCACTTTGTCTCACTATATTCATGCTAGGTTCTTCTTTGCAAGGCTTTTCCCTCATCATCTGAATATTCTTTGTGGGTGTTTGAGCCTTCTTCTCTTGCATATTTCCTATCATTACCAGGAAATATTATGTAACATGATCAAATTGTCAACCATACTGATTGGACGGATGTGTTGGGCTTTGACAATCACACGGAAAATGTCTTGCTTCCTTGCAGTTGTAACAAATGACTTATACATGACCCCTTCTAGCCCCTCCTCCTCATCCACCTCCTCATTCCTAGAATCCTCCAAAAGCTGCACCCGCACCTTGATCCTGAGGCCAATTCTCCGCTTGCATTCTATATGTAGGGGTCCGCTCCATCATCATTTTGTAACTTCGACAGTTGCACTCATCATGCCCAACTGCCTTATAAAAAATACAAATTAATTGTTGTGGAGTTTTCACAAACTTCTGTAAGAGATGACAGTTGTTAGTCGTGTGCTTCCTAGCTATCTAGCAAATAACGCACCATAAGGATACCCCTGTGCTTGTTCCATCAGTATTTTTAGGTTTTAAAGGAACGAGACCTCCCCCAACAAGGTAATTTTGATAAACTCGATAGTGGTCCTTATCATTACCATGGCCTTTACACTTTAGGAACCAAACTTCTGCGTGCACCTCGTGCTGGACTTCCTTTCCACCCTCCAAACTTCACAACTCCATGTGCAAGCTCATCAGCTATGACTGGATCTATTGTACTCCTATATTCGTATCGTGCACAACTGAAGCTTATAATCTCATCACGATCTCAATAGCTTCTTCTTGTGTTCCTATTTTCTATTGCGATAAGGGAAATCTTAGATGAGGTAGGAGTGAAGCGATGTACCAATCCCTATGTTGAGTATATGTAATGGTCATATTAGCCTGTTGAATCAGAGACTTTAATATTTAATCAAAGTCCCACATGGACTTGTTTACCCTATGATGTATTTCCTTAAGCTCTGTCACCAACTGTACTTGAGCTTTCGACTTCTTAAACTCGTTTTTTAGTGCTTGCTAGATTTATTTCATAGTCGCATTGGGTTTATTTGTACAGAACTTGATGTACCAACTCAGTGCTTTGTCCTCCATCATTGTGACTAGTTGCGATTTATTCATATTATTGTTAGTGATCTTCTGTGCCTTCCATACAACATCTGCGATGAACCAAAATTGTTCAAGGTCTTTAGTTCCAACCCCCTTAAAGAGAGGCATCTTCATTTTTTTCACCATGTTAAATGGTTGATGCATACGTGGAGGTGGAGGCGGAGGTGTAGGTGTGTGTGGTAGAGGTGGAGGTGGAGTGGATGGATAAGGTATCCCTGTGATACCCTGGCTTACTATATGCAACGTACTTCACGTTTCTTTAATAATATTACCTTCGCCGTCACTATCAAGAGATCCTAATAGCAGATTGTATTCAAAGCCTAATTCTTCATTTCTTCTAAATTATTTTCCACTTTGTGTAGTCTCAAACATTAATTTAAAGGCATAACCCACTTTTCGCACAATAGCATTTTAATCTAGGTCTTAAGAGATTCCAAGTACTTACCTCTTGGCCCCTTCAAGAGCATGTGCTTTGCTTCACTATATTTGGTGGACGTACTAATTATGAACTCAGTGATGAATCCTCCCAGAATACGATCAATCCAATGAATGACATATCATGCAATGTTATTTTTTGAAGCCTCCAAGTGCTTCACTAGTTATGGGGTCCACATGATAGGGCTGTCAAGCTTCCAAGTACCTTGACTATCAGCCAATTTGGATATCCGCTCGTGCAATTCAAAAGTGAAAGGTCAGAAGAATATTTCGTGGTCATATATGAATAGGTATCTATTCAGCCACTCTTCCTTTGATAAGCACAAATTTCTGTTCTCCTGGGTTGCAAACGCATGCAAATTCTGACCAATCCAATTTTCAATTTATTTCTTAGTGGGGAAGAACTTAGCACACATTCCTCAACAAGATCTAGGTCGTGGCAACAAAACCATTTGTTGGCTTGATGGGGCCTCACCCAGGTTCAACGTTAGTTGCACCAACCAACAAAACCCTAAACTGCTAGCCCTTTTGGCAACAACCCACGTAGTGGAGGTTGTAGTCCCACTCGAAGTAGTATTAGTGGATGACAAAACCAAGTTTCTGCATGGAGAGGTTTGTGTGAGGGGTCCCTACTATTTTTAGAGCTTATTTTTGTCTTTGCAAACCCTAACACTTTCAAAACCATTAATGAGAGTTAACGTTATATACATCAACTATATCTTTGCAAAGGTTATTAGACAATTATAACCTACATAAATTCTATTGATATGTTACTTTGATGCATCAAATAAACACTTATTCATACACTTCCAGTTACAGAGTGAAAATACATAATGTGCAGAAATAACACAAAGAAGAAAATACACCAAGAATGTCTCAAAATTGTCTTTTATTAGATGATATTTCAAAGTACATAATTATTTTCCTTAAGCACTCAACTGCAGGGGCCCTCACACTCATGTTGTGGACTTACCAATGTCTTCGCACACTCAGCTACAGGAGCCTTCCCCTTCGCCTAAGTATAGGAACAAACCTTCATGCCTTAGCTTCCTTGCCCAAAACAATGTTCTTGTATCTTATGATGACCTCTTAGGCTCGCTATGAATTATCTATTTAAAGCCTTTCTCTTAATAATACCATGGTTCGCGGGCCATGGGTGGGTCTCAAAAATTTCTTAACACCTAACCACCTAAGGGACTAAAGCTCCTTTGATTTACACTATCTTCGCATTCCACTTCCACAAATCACAAATATTGTACAATTATACAAAAATACTAAAACTTTAACCCCACGGACCCCATCCCAATAATTTTGGTCTAGACTCGGAATGTCAACAAATTAGAAATTAAAATTGTGGAATATCTGAATTCATTGTCTCAAAAACCACACCACAAAAATCTACAAAACCACAATTTTGCTATTTAATAACCTATCCCATTTTTTTAAGACCTTATGATGATGAAATTCCCTTTTTGGATCATAAGCTTGAAATCTTCCCATTCTCACAAAAGAAAGCAAAAAATGAGTTCAATTTTATAATTTATATTAATGCTCATGTGAAATAAATATTCAAAAATTAATCCGAGCCATGTTGTACCATTACTTGTAACAATAGTGTAAACTTGAATCTGGTCCATTTTCTGTTCCCTCAGCTTTATTTACTTTTATTTTGAATCTTAATTTTGAATTTTTGAGCACATTGTACTGGTATTTTGAACATTCAAACTCCAAAAACTCACTAGGTGAATTAATAAGCATACATGAGAATCAATTCAAGAGTTTCACGCAAGGATATCAACTACTTTTTATTTCAAAATTTTATTTGTTCATGCTTGACCAATTTATTTCTAATTTTCAAATAAGTTCATCACAAATTCTGTTAGCTGAGAGTGCACCATTTCATTTTTACTAGAAATGGGACACTTGTAGAAAACTTTTAAATGTTCATTCATTCTTTACTGGTCCATTTGAAAAATATCTGGAAGTGTTGGTGTGCAGGAATATTTCTGACTTTTCTAGAGTTCGGTAGCCTTCAGTAATTAAAAATGCAGCTTTAAAGCCGAGCATGATGATTCCTCTTCCTTTCAACTTCTTCCAATCATTCACTACAATTCATATTATTTTTTATGATCTTGTAAACATTTGGTTGCAATAATTTCAGGGTAAGAATTTTGTAAATAAATTTATTTTGATAAATTTGTTAATTGTGGATAATAGGTTGAAATTTTATTTTTACAATTTAGTTTCAATTTTACTCTTGTTGTTTGACCTGTACATACATGCATGAATTAAAATAAGAAAATGATTAAATTGGAAGTATGATTATACCTAGTCATGTTTTCTTTGATTCAATTAGCATTAGGAATAGATTAATTTAGATTAGATTCCTTTTATATTTTGATTTATTTCAATATTTCAATTTTTCAATAAGAAAGTAATGAATACAAGTTTTTCTTGGCATCTCCTTTTATTTTCTGGAAAAATGTCCTTGAACATGTCCGAGTTCTTATATAGTTAGATCATATATACATTTCATGTAATTAATTGCATTTATTTTGTAAAAGTTTATTGCATTTCTTTTGTTAGGTCCCTATAATACTACTATATTCCCTTATTGGTATTAGTGTAGCCACCTTATTATTATTGATGTGCCCCTACATTATTATTGTTATGTCAGATCTGATTATATTGTGACCCCTTAGACTCCTACGTATACAAAGGAGGTTTTGACATTTGAATCATCCAAGAATTTTCATTTGTGTAACGTAGAGGAGGATTCCCCCTCAAAGAGGTTGATTTTGAAGTCGTTGATCTCTCTTCTATTCCATTTTGTGAGCTGGTTGCATAACATTTGGTATCAAAGCTTTTGATTCTAGGGTTTTGTTGCTTCAAACAAGACATCGTGGAATTTTCGCTATCTTTATTTCTACGAAGCTAGAGAAGCTAAAAAAAAACCATTTGAGATGACATCTTGAAGAACTTCATGTCTGAATTTCAGACCATTTCTCTCAAAATTCTTAGAGATATGAACTGAGGAAGTTAAGATTTATGCAAGCTCTTGAATTCCATCCCAAATAGGTGACGTTGGGAAAATTATCATAACTTTCTCCCTGAGCATCAAATTCAAATTTTGTAAAATGATACAGAAAGAGGACATACTATAGTTTGTGAGTATCACTTTTATGGCCAAAGGTCAAAATAGTGACATGTGGCACTTCGTACAAGTTTTTTCTACTCAATGAGTGTATAATCAGGTCATTGTGGGAGATTGGGCATAACACTTTCTTGGAAAATCCAATTTTGATCAGACTTGTGGGGTTAGAAATAGGACTCAAAAATTTATGATAGGAAAAAGTTTCAGACATTGGAGATATCAAATTTCAGAGATACATCTGATTCAAAATCGAGCTCCTACAAAGAACAATAAAAAAATAAAAGGTGTGTAATATTTTGTAAAATTTGCATAATTTTGTTTGAAAAATTAGTTTGAAGTGATTAAGAGGGAATAGTGAAGCACAATTATCATTAATTGATGTCCCAAGAAACAAAATGGAAACACCTTGTAAGAAACCTAAAATTGTTTCTATGACTCATGAAGAAGAGGAAGAAATGAAAAATGATATCTCAAAATTACAAGACCAAGTGTAACAAATTTCACTCTCACAAAAAGTAACAGAAGCTAAGGTGGATAGTTTCAAGAATGGAATGGAAGCTAAGATGGATAGTTTGAGAAATGGCATGGAAGCTAAGCTTGATGGTTTGAAGAATGGAATCAATGAATAGAAAGGAAACATTGAAGATTTTAAGAAAGACATGGAAGATTTGAAGGGAGGTTTGAAAAAATGCTACACAAAATTCTTCCTAATGGTGAAAAGGTAGTAGAGGAAACTCATGATGAGAACAAAAGAAATTCTAATCATGATTTCATAGAATCTAATATTGGATTGAAGACCCACCATATTCCAAAGATTGATGTGAGGAAGTTTGATGGCAAGGATCCTATAACATGGATACTACAAATGTAGCAATTTTTTGATCTCCATAATGTGTTAAACACACAAAAGGTATGAATTGATACTTTATATTTAGACCCCAATCAATTTGTATGGTATCGATGTCTTTTCTCTTGTAAAAAAATTATCACTTGGTCAATTTTTACAAAGGAAATGATAGCACATTATGAGGATACAAAGAGCAACTTCTTTAGGTAGATGCCACATCGAAGCTCTTTTTGGTTTCCATAATATTTTCCTTAGATCGGTTTAGATCAAATCTAGCCTCCTTCTCGGCAGTCTTGCACACCCACCCTTCAATTTCTGGCTTCTTTCCTTTATCTTCTCAAGTGGAAATTCCACTTTGTCTCACTATATTCATGCTAGGTTCTTCTTTGCAAGGCTTTTCCCTCATTATCTGAATATTCTTTGTGGGCGTTTGAGCCTTCTTCTCTTGCATATTTCCTATCATTACCAGGAAATATTATGTAACATGATCAAATTGTCAACCATACTGATAGGACGGATGTGTTGGGCTTTGACAGTCACACGGAAAATGTCTTGCTTCCTTGCAGTTGTAACAAATGACTTATACATGACCCCTTCTAGCCCCTCCTCCTCATCCACTTCCTCACTCCTAGAATCCTCCAAAAGCTACACCCACACCCTGATCCTGAGGCCAATACTCCACCTGCATTATATATGTAGGGGTCCGCTCCATCATCATTTTGTAACTTCGACAGTTGCACTCATCATGCGCAACTTCCTTATAAAAAATACAAATTAATTGTTGTGGAGTTTTCACAAACTTCTGTAAGAGATGACAGTTGTTAGTCATGTGCTTCCTAGCTATCTAGCAAATAACACACCATAAGGTTACCCGTGTGCTTGTTCCATCGGTATTTTTAGGTTTTAAAGGAATGAGACCTCCCCCAACAAGGTAATTTTGATAAAATCGGCAGTGGTCCTTATCATTACCACGGCCTTTACACTTCAGGCACCAAACTTCTGCGTGCACCTCATGCTGGACTTCCTTTCTACCCTCCAAACTTTGCAACTCCATGTGCAAGCTCATCAGCTACGACTGGATCTATTGTACTCCTATATTCGTATCGTGCACAACTAAAGCTTATAATCTCATCATGATCTCAATAGATTCTTCTTGTGTTCCTATTTTCTATTGCGATAAGGGAAATCTTAGATGAGGTAGGAGTGAAGCGATGTACCAATCCCTATGTTGAGTATATGTAATGGTCATATTAGCCTGTTAAATCAGAGACTTTAATATTGATCAAAGTCCCACATGGACTTGTTTACCCTATGATGTATTTCCTTAAGCTCTGTCACCAACTGTACTTGAGATTTTGGCTTCTTAAACTCGTTGTTTAGTGCTTGCTAGATTTATTTCATAGTCGCATTGGGTTTATTTGTACAGAACTTGATGTACCAACTCAGTGCTTTGTCCTCCATCGTTGTGACTAGTTGCGATTTCTTCATATTATTGTTAGTGATCTTTTGTGCCTTCCATACTACATTTGTGATGAACCAAAATTGTTCAAGGTATTTAGTTCCCACCCCCTTAAAGAGAGGCATATTCATTGTGTTCACCATGTTAAATGGTTGATGGATATGTGGAGGTGGAGGCGGAGGTGTAGGTGTGTGTGGTAGAGGTGGAGGTGGAGTGGATGGTTAAGGTATCCTTGTGATACCTGTCTTACTATATGCAACGCACTTCACGTTGTTTTAATAATATTACCTTCATCGTCACTATCAAGAGATCCTAATAGAAGATTGTATTCAAAGCCTAATTCTTCATTTCTTCTAAATTATTTTCCACTTTGTGTAGTCCCAAACATTAATTTAAAGGCATAACCCACTTTTCGCACAATAGAATTTTAATCCAGGTCTTAAGAGATTCCAAGTACTTACCTCTTGGCCCCTTCAAGAGCATGTGCTTTGCTTCACTATATTTGGTGGACGTACTAATTATGAACTCAGTGATGAATCCTCCCAGAATACGATCAATCCAATGAATGACATATCATGCAACGTTATTTTTTGAAGCCTCCAAGTGCTTCACTAGTTATGGGGTCCACATGATAGGGCTGTCAAGCTTCCAAGTACCTTGACTATCAGCCAATTTGGATATCCACTCGTGCAATTCACAAGTGAAAGGTTAGAAGAATATTTCGTGGTCATCTATGAATAGGTATCTATTCAGCCACTCTTCCTTTGATAAGCACAAATTTCTGTTCTCCTGGGTTGCAAATGGTGCAACTTCTTATCAATCCAATTTTCAATTTATTTCTTAGTGGGGAAGCACTTAGCACACATTCCTCAACAAGATCTAGGTCGCGGCAACAAAACCATTTGTTGGCTTGATGGGGCCTGACCCAGGTTCAATATTAGTTGCACCAACCAACAAAACCCTAAACTTCTAGCCCTTTTGGCAACAACCCACGTAGTGGAGGTTGTAGTCCCACTCGAAGTAGTATTGGTGGATGACAAAACCAAGTTTCTCCATCGAGAGGTTTGTGTGAGGGGTCCCTACAATTTTTAGGGCTTATTTTTGTCTTTGCGAACCCTAACACTTTCAAAACCATTAACGAGAGTAAACATTATATACATCAACTATATCTTTGCAAAGGTTATTAGACAATTATAAACTACATAAATTCTATTGATATGTTACTTTGATGCATCAAATAAACACTTATTCATACACTTCCAGTTACAGAGTGAAAATACATAATGTGCAGAAATAACAAAAAGAAGAAAATACACCAAGAATGTCTCAAAATTGTCTTTTATTAGATGATATTTCAAAGTATAGACTTATTTTCCTTGCGCACTCAATTGCAGGGGCCCTCACACTCATGTTGTGGACTTACCAATGTCTTCGCACACTCAGCTACAGGATCCTTCCCCTTTGCCTAAGTATAGGAACAAACCTTCATGCCTTAGCTTCCTTGCCCAAAACAATGTTCTTGTATCTTATGATGACCTCTTAGGCTCGCAATGACTTATCTATTTAAAGCCTTTCTCTTAATAATACCATGGTTCGCGAGCCATGGGTGGGTCTCAAAAATTTCTTAACACCTCACCACCTAAGGGACTAAAGCTCCTTTGACTTACACTATCTTCGCATTCCACTTCCACAAATCACAAATATTGTACAATTATACAAAAATAATAAAAATTTAACCCCACGGACCCCATCCCAATAATTTTGGTCTAGACTTGAAATGTAGACAAATTAGAAATGAAAATTGTGGAATATCTGAATTCATTGTCTCAAAAACTACACCACAAAAATCTACAAACCATAATTTTGCTATTTAATAACCTATCCCATTTTTTTAAGACCCTATGATGATGAAATTCCCTTTTTGGATCATAAGCATGAAATCTTCCCATTCTCACAAAAGAAAGCAAAAATGAATTCAATTTTATAATTTATATTGATGCTCATGCGAAATAAATATTCACAAATTAATCCAAGCCATGTTGTGCCATTACTTGTAACAATAGTGTAAACTTGAATCTGGTCCATTTTCTGTTCCCTCGGTTTTATTTACTTTTATTTTGAATCTTAATTTTGAATTTTTGAGCACATTGTACTGGTATTTTGAACATTCAAACTCCAAAAACTCACTAGGTGAATTAATAAGCATACATGAGAATCAATTCAAGAGTTTTAGGCAAGGATATCAACTACTTTTTATTTCAAAATTTTATTTGTTCATGCTTGACCAATTTATTTCTAATTTTCAAATAAGTTCATCACAAATTCTGTCAGCTGAGAGTGCACCATTTCATTTTTACTAGAAATGGGACACTTGTAGAAACCTTTTAAATGTTCATTCATTCTTTACTGGTCCATTTGAAAAATATCTAGAAGTTCTAGTGCGCAGGAATATTTCTGACTTTTCTAGAGTTTGGTAGCCTTCAATAATTAAAAATGTAGCTTTAAAGCCTAGCATGATGATTCATCTTCCTTTCAACTTCTTCCAATCATTCACTACAATTCATATTATTTTTTATGATCTTGTAAACATTTGGTTGCAATAATTTCAGGGTAATAATTTTGTAAATAAATTTATTTTGATAATTTTGTTAATTGTGGATAATAGACTGAAATTTTATTTTTACAATTTAGTTTCAATTTTACTCTTGTTGTTTGACCTGTACATACATGCAGGAATTAAAATAAGAAAATGATTAAATTGGAAGTATGATTATACCTAGTCATGTTTTCTTTGATTCAATTAGCATTAGGAATAGATTAATTTATATTAGATTCCTTTTATGTTTTCATTTATTTCAATATTTCAATTTTTCAATAAGAAAGTAATGAATACAAGTTTTTCTTGGCATCTCCTTTTATTTTCTGGAAAAGTGTCCTTGAACATGTCAGAGTTCTTATATAGTCAGATCATATATACATTTCATGTAATTAATTCCATTTCTTTTGTAAAAGTTTATTGCATTTCTTTTGTTAGGTCCCTATAATGCTACTATATTCCCTTATTGTTATTAGTGTAGCCACCTTATTATTATTGATGTGCCCTTACATTATTATTGTTTTTTCAGATCTGATTATATTGTGACCCCTTAGACTCCTACATATACAAAGGAGGTTTTGACATTTGAATCATCCAAGAACTTTCATTTGTGTAACGTAGAGGAGGATTCCCCCTCAAAGAGGTTGATTTTGAAGTCGTTGATGTCTCTTCTATTACATTTTGTGAGCTGGTCGCATAACATTTGGTATCAAAACTTTTGATTCTAGGGTTTTGTTGCTTCAAACAAGACATCGTGGAATTTTTTCTATCTTTATTTATACGAAGCTAGAGAAGCTAAAAAAAACCATTTGAGATTACATCTTGAAGAACTTCATGTCTGAATTTCAGACCATTTCTCTCAAAATTCTCAGAGATATGAACTGAGGAAGTTAGGATTTATGCAGGCTCTTGAATTCCATCCCAAATAGGTGACATTGGGAAAATTATCATAACTTTCTCCTTGAGCATCAAATTAAAATTTTGTAAAATGATACAGAAAGTGGACATACTATAGTTTGTGAGTATCACTTTTAGGGCCAAAGGTCAAAATAGTGACACGTGGCACTTCGTACAAGTTTTTTCTATTGAATGAGTGTATAATCAGGTCATTGGGGGAGATTGGGCATAACACTTTCTTGGAAAATCCAATTTTGATCAGACTTGTGGGGTTAGAAATAGGACTCAAACATTTATGATAGGAAAAAGTTTCAGACATTGGAGATATCAAATTTCAGAGATACATCTGATTCAAAATCGAGCTCCTACAAAGAACAATAAAAAAATAAAAGGTGTGTAATATTTTGTAAAATTTGCATAATTTTGTTTGAAAAATTAGTTTGAAGTGATTCAGAGGGAATAGTGAAGCACAATTATCATTAATTGATGTCCCAAGAAACAAAATGGAAACACCTTGTAAGAAAACTAAAATTGTTTCTATGACTCATGAAGAAGAGGACGAAATGAAAAATGATATATCAAAATTACAAGACCAAGTGTAACAAATTTCACTCTCACAAAAAGTAACAGAAGCTAAGGTGGATAGTTTCAAGAATGGCATGGAAGCTAATATGTATGGTTTGAGAAATGGCATGGAAGCTAAGCTTGATGGTTTGAAGAATGGAATCAATGAATAGAAAGGAAACATTGAAGATTTTAAGAAAGACATGGAAGATTTGAAGGGAGGTTTGAAAAAATGCTACACAAAATTCTTCCTTATGGTGAAAAGGTAGTAGAGGAAACTCATGATGAGAACAAAATAAATTCTAATCATGATTTCATAGAATCTAATATTGGATTGAAGACCCACCATATTCCAAAGATTGATGTGAGGAAGTTTGATGGCAAGGATCCTATAACATGGATACTACAAATGTAGAAATATTTTGATGTCCATAATGTGTTAAACACACAAAAGGTATGAATTGATACTTTATATTTAGAACCCAATCAATTTGTATGGTATCGATGTCTTTTCTCTTGTAAAAAAATTATCACTTGGTCAATTTTTACAAAGGAAATGATAGCACATTATGAGGATACAAAGAGCAACACCTTCTTTAGCCAAGTGATAAATGGCATAAAAAATGGTTCAATAGTGGAGCACATTGAGGACTTCTAAAAGATTAAATTTGAAGAATGACTAAACCTAGTCATGTTTCTTTACATTCAATTAGCAGTAGGAATAGATTAATTTAGATTAGATTTGTTTTATTTTTCCACTTATTTCAATATTTCAAATTATCAATAAGAAAGTAATGAATCCACATTTTTCTTGGCATCTCCTTTCATTTTTTGGAAAAATGTCCTTGAACATGTAAGAGTTCTTATATATTCAGATCATATATACTTTTGATGTAATTAATTTCTTTTCTTTTGCAAAAGTTTATTGTATTTTTTTTGTTAGGTCCCTATAATACTGCTGTATTCCCTCATTGTTATTAGTGTAGCCACCTTATTGTTATTGTTGTGCCCTTATATTATTATTGTTATGTCAGCTCTGATTATATTGTGACCCCTTAGACTCCTTGTTGGACCTCAAAATTACTCTCTTTGACAACTTTCCTCACTTCTTTCTCTTGTTTTTTCCATGAAAGACAGATCCCCATCACTAATAAATAATATATTTTGTCTCAAGGAAGACATTACTCTCTCTTTGACAACTTTCCTCACTTATTTCTCTTGTTTTTTCCATGAAAGACAGATCCCCATCACTGATAAATAATAGATTTTGTCTCGAGGAAGACATTAAATGATTGACATGTTATACTTTTATGTTTTTTCTATTTGAAATAAGTTTTTTCAAATTAGCTGTGAAACATAGCCCATTCTGTAGCTAATCGTGCGTTATGTAGCTACTTCCATGGTTGAATAGGTTACAGGTGTCAAGTGAGGAAAGCGACCACGTGGGCATCTCTGGAATGGTCACGACATGGATCATATCCTAGTCACCCAGCCCAGATCGACAAAAACGCCAGCTCAAGACCACAGTCAAAGGTGGAGTCAAACGAAGAAACCTGAGAGCAATAGGACTCTGTGTCCACTCTTCATGGCTAATTAATAGATCTGACGGCTTTGTTGTATCATTAACTCTAACCAGCCACTGGTGATAACATCTTCATGCAACCATCTTGCTGAATTAAAGTCACTTGTAGCTGATCAACTGTTTACGCAGATCTGTTGTAATATGTGGAAACCACCTATAGCTAAATTCTCCCAAAAGACAATTAGGAATGTTTCTATAAATATCAACTGTAAAGAACTGATAAGGAGTTCAAATTTTTGTATGTATTAAGCTTAGACTTACAGCTCTGTAATTTTGGAACTTATTTTCTTGTTAATAATATGAAGCCATGTTTGGCCAAGTGATCATTTGAAAGAGTAGCTTCAGCTAGTGTGTAGCTCAACTCAGTCATTTGCAGAGGGGCCCTACATTGAAGGAGGTTTTTCTTTTGTTATTTTGTTTACTGTTCAATTTAGTTTCATTATTTACTTTTAGCAGTATTTGCAGTTTAGGTTGATTTCCTGTAGTTTGTTTTATTTTAATTCTGTTCAGTAGCATAATGTTAGAATTACTTAGTGCAGTCTTATTTCTCCTATTTATTTCATAAATGAAACTTGTTTTGTTTTAACAGGGTAAGGTGGAAAAGTAACAAGGATGCATTGTTGATTAGTTTACTTACTGCTTGTTTCCTCTGTTATTTATTTCCTAGTTCAGATTGCTAATGCAATGTGTGGATAGATGTTTTTGGTCACCATTCCAAGATGATATCCATCCTAACTAAATGGTTAAACATTCACTTCACACAAGGATTGAAATCAATTAGTTACTCTCTGCATATTCGATTTAGTTCTCTAAACTATAAAGTACAGTAAGTTGCTTGTTTGCCATCTCAAGAAAGTTATCTTTCAAAATTGGAGGCTTGGACAACTAAGAGTGCTTTAGTTAGTTTTCATTCTCTGTAATTATTTCAATTTGCCTTACAACTTCACCTTTTAATTTCTGACTTAGGATTAAATGACAAGATGGGATAGATGCTCTGTTTTTCCTTCCTTTAACTTAGGTTTTGATTAGTTCACCTTTAGGAAATTTAGACTCAGTTTCTCATAATTTAGACTGTACATCATTAGAAATCAAGAAGACCCCCAAAATAAAACAATATAAAAGTACAAAAAAATTAAGTAAGAAGGGTTAACTAGCACATACAGTGTACTAAAATTCATCAGCTTATGAGCCTCGATTGATAATTTATGCAAAGCAATTTAGGAAACTAAATTGACTAAACATTTTGGTGCCATTTCCGGGGAAGTGTAACTAGGTAACTTTATCTCTTACATTCAAAAAAAATAAAATGATATGCATAGAGAAAGAGACTCTAGGGGTAGATTTATAGCTAGAGGTCGGATTTCAATTCCTACAACACCACCTACTCCACCAAGAACAAGAATAGATACACCTCCATCCCAAACTCATACTCCCAGTCATAGAACTCCTGAAATTCCAGGGTAGAAATCCAATCAAAAGAATCTCCTACTTCATCTACCAAGTCAGTCCTAGAGGAGAAAAATCTTGAATCTCCAACAACAGGAGTAGCCTTTTTCACCTCCATAGGGGAGCATATTTTAGTTGAAGAATTAGGAATACCTAGTGAGGAAGAATAAGTAGAACCTCTCTCCCATATCCCATTAATAGAGGAACCAGAGGAGGAGAATGTAACCTTGCAATTTGAACCCTATACTGACCCTGAAGAAACTATAATGGCAAAAGAAGGAGAAGATGGAGAATTCACACTATTTGGAGGAGGGGGTAGAGGAGGAGGTAGAGGAAATAATGGAGGAGGCAAAGGAAATAGGGAAATAGATAATTCTTTTGGATTCCCTATAGTGGATGAAGAAACGAATGCCACAATGAAAAATATCTCACCTTCTGTTCTCCCAAACTTCCATGGGTTAAAAAGTGAGGATCCTAAAACATTTTTATTTGAGTTTGAAGTCTTGTGCAGAACCTATGATTATCTAGAAGACTCTCAAAAACTTAAGTTGTTCCCTTCAACATTGAAAGGCACTGCTTTGAAGTGGTTCATGGCGTTAGTCACTCAGTCCATTAGAACATGGAATGACATGAAGGAAGTATTTTTGGATAGGTATTTGGATTATTGCTTGCCTATCAATCACAAAGATGAAGTGTTCAAAATGATGCAAAGAGAAGATGAAAACTTAGAGGATTTTATTGAGAGATTCAACTATAATTTGAAAATAGCAAAGATGGAAAACTTAGATGAAGATACCTTAAAAGCTCTTACTAAAAGCCATTAGAGATGAATGGATAGATATCCTTAACATGATGGGGAAGGGAGATATTTCTCAACTCCCATTAAGTGATATAGGAGAATTATGTGTTCATCTCTCAAGAGGGAAATCCAAAACTGGGAAAGGACCAGGAGATCCTTCTCTTGTTAGAGTAAACAAGTCTGCAACTAGATCAGTGAGTAGGGTGGATATTGGTAATATGCTTGATGAATTCAAAATAGATATCCTAGGGAGTCTTAGTGAGCAAATAGACACCCTTATGTTGCAAGACAAGTAGAAAACCGAGGTTGATGCTTTAGTTATTTTCTGTTCAAAATGTAGAGAAAAACATGCTCTAAGAGAATGCCCTTTAGATGCAAAAATTATAAAAAATTGTATGATTTGCTCAAAGAATCATGAAACCAAGGGTTGTCCTTTGATTCTAGGCCTTAAGGCTGTTTTCAAGAAGAAACAGTTCCAAATTCAACAGAACCTCTTTGCTTTGTTTCTAGAAAACCTTGGCAGGGACCACAAAATCAGGGACTTAATAATCAAATGTATCTTCAACCCCCACAAAATTGGAATTCTTGGTAGCAACCTTGGCCTCAACCTCAATCTCAATCTCAACCTTGGCCTCAACCTCAATCTTAATCTCAACCGTGGCCACAAGGAGTACAAAATTCTTATGGGAGATTTTCTCGATATTACCAATATCCTCCATCATATCAGAATTATCCTCCCCCACACATTCCACAACAAAATTAGTAGCCACAACTTCAAAATCAGAACCCTCAACTTTCATTACCATTTCCACAACAAAATCCACAACAAAACCAAAATCCTCAACTCTTACTGCCATTTCAGCAGAAACCAAATCAGCTACATGCCCTGTTGGAAATAATATTGAGAGGGGGGGGGGTGAATCAGTATTATTAAGTCAAATATTCCTTTTTCAAAAACAAATTGTATATGCTACTTAATTTAGTTAAACCCGCGTATATACGCAACTAGGCAGAAGGAAACCAGCGTATACCAAGCCAACTTTTAATTTAATTTATCTTTCTGATGATGATTGTTAATCTGTGATGCAGATTCAAATAACCAGTCTCCAGAGACAGTAAAACAAAGCAGAAAGACAATCACACACAAGAACACAAGATATAAGGTGGAAACCCAATGTGGGTGAAAACCACCTACTGCAATTCGTCTTTATCTTTCTTTAATTAGAAACTTATTTTACAATGTACTGGTGCAGTCCTTTACCAGTGCGCAGGCTGCAACCTGCAGAGAGCTAAAACCCCCTTTAGCTCTTGTACTAGCCAAGATACTAGTACGTAGATGCTATCCTACCGAAGGCTACAACCTCCTCTTTCTTCCAGGGATGACGTTTCATAAATTTTCAGACTGGATCCATGAACATCAATCAATCGTCAAGGATTTCTCCATCAACCAATCTCCTTTTCACCAATTAGATCTGAATCAAGTAGATACTTCTCTGACGACTGTACCCAAAACACAGTACCAGAAACCACACACCAGAAAACAGAACCCAAAACAAGACAACAATAGACAGAAGCAACTAGTTCACAACTTAGAGTATATATGCTATTTCAACAGCCTGAAACTAGCGTGCATACCCTTCTGCGTATGGAACAACCTACATATATGCTTCTTTACTTCACAGAACTTGCGTGTATACGTGCCTTTGCTTCACTGAACCTACGTATAGATCTATAAAGGATAATTCATTCTTTCAATCATTAATTAACCGAGATTATCAGACTTGTAGATCAAGAAAGCACCACATCTAGCAGATCAAAATCATACAAAGATACTATTATTAAAGCTTAAAGATTATGACCCATCAATAGAACTTATCCTTATTTTTGCGCTAAGATTCCTCCTTCATTCAGATCCAGATCTGCATCATAACCCAATTACTAATATACCAGCTCTATCACTTTATCAGATCTTCAATAATAATTCTGATCATCATATGCCACATGATCTCTCTCTTCTTTTATAGTCTTAGGCCTTCCTCAATACCATGATCGAGAACCATAAAATTTCAATACCATGAACCCAAAACTAGGGATCAACACATATGACGAGATGCCATGGTCCAAAACATAGGTTCAAATCCCAAGAACTAACTACCATTGACCAAAAGTATGATCCCCAACATATACGCGCTTTTGTAATGTATAACCCGCGTGTATATGCGTCTTCGTCTAGATGAACCTCCGTATATGTCTTTTTCTTCTTTCTGAGTGCCTAAACTGAGATCTGTTACCAAAGAGAGTTTCCATCAAGGAAAACACCTGCGCCATAGCTCTAAACCTGTGCCATAATGCCAACAATCACCCCATTTGGACTTGATGACAACACCAAGATCCTCAAGATCATTCTCCCCCTTTATCATCAAGGGCAAAGGGTTGTGCTCCCCCTGAGTTCATGCTGAAATCTCTATCCTGCTGTGCTGGCCATGCTCCCCCTGATTGTAGGCAAGATCTGCAACAAGATGTTCTTCAATAAGAACCAAGACTTATGCATCATAAAAGACCGTCCTATTACCAAAAGACTCAATTCATACATCCATCACCCAACCAAGTGGGGATCATCCACCCAACCAAGTGGGAATACATAAAAAATTTACATATGATGACCAAATACATTACATCTTCATCCCAGGCATAGTGGGGAAACCCATATAGGCCGTTACATGACCTTGACACCATATAAGAAATAGATACATGACATAGAGACGAAATATTTAAAACAAGTCTTATGAAAGGCACCAACAACTGATAGTAGCAGCAACTGACAATCACCATTCAGATCAGAAACCAAGATTTCCTTCTGTTCTCCCTCTACCTCTGTTCCTCCTGAAACCAACAACAAGTGTGAACTAGAACAAAAAGTTTCTAAGATAATGCCAAAAATACATAAGATTATATGCTCCCCCTGAACCTGTGCTGGATGGTCTCTGTCAAACCCATATGAGACAGTTTTCAAACAGACCCTGTTACCTCTGATATCCATCAAGCCTCCTTATACACGACTTTCTCCCCATCAACCGGCGTATCTACGCGGGTCCTTCTAATGCAACTCGCGTACACCCATTTTTCTCTAAAACTGACAATATTTAACAGCAAGATGATATATCAACTACTCCCAGCTTCTGTCTGAGATATTCAAAAGTTTCCCTGGGCAGTGGTTTGGTGAGAATATCAACAACTTGTTCCTTAGAAGGAACATACTCCAATTTGACCTTTTGTTCCAACACTTGTTCCCAGAGAAATTGATACTTGATCGGTATGTGCTTGGTCTTTGAATGCATGACTGGGTTTTTTGAAATGTTGATTGCACTTGTATTATCACATAAGATGGAGATAGGTAGTGTACAAGTGATTTGAAAATCCTGTAAGGTCTGCATCATCCAAAGGAGTTGAGTGGAGCAAGATGCAGCTGCCACATATTCCGCTTCAGTTGTAGATAAGGCAATCGAACTCTGTTTCTTGCTGAACTAGGATACTAATCTAGAACCCATAAAGAATGCACCACCACTTGTGCTCTTCCTGTCATCCACGCTTCTGGCCCAATCTGCATCTGTATAAGCATGAAGAGTGAGATCTGTATCTCTAGGATACCATAAGCCATAGTTTTGAGTCCCTTGAAGGTACTTGAAAATTCTCTTCACTGCCTGAAAATGAGTTTCCTTTGGATTTTCCTGAAATCTTCCAACTATTCCCACTGCATGCATGATGTCAGGTCGGGTACCTATCAAATAAAGTAGACTTCCAATCATAGATCTGTAGGTTGGTTGATGTACTGCTGCTGATTCATCATTTGTACTAAGACTGCATCCTATAACCATAGGGGTACATACTGGTTTTGACTCTTCCATGCCATACTTTTTCAGAATCTGCTTGAGGTACTTGGTTTGAGACAAGAAGATACCGCCCTCATTTTGTTGGATTTGCAATCCAAGAAAATATGTCAGTTCTCCAAGCAAAGACATTTCGAATTCTTTCTGCATCACCAAGGCAAAGCTTTGACTCATATCTTCTTCATTGCTACCAAAGATAATATCATCTACATACACAAAACGTATTAGCAATTTGTCCTTTTCAATTTTTATATAAAGATTACTATTTGCTGATCCTTTTGAAAAACCTTGTTGATGAAGATATCTGTCCAACTGATAGTACCAAGCCCTGGGAGCCTGTTTAAGACCATAGAGAGCCTTTTTTAGTCTGGATACAAGATTTGGATCATTCCCAAGGATGAAGCCATCTGGTTGCTCAATGTACACTTCTTCTTCTAAGTCCCCATTCAGAAAGGCTGATTTCACGTCCATTTGAAAAACTTTGAACTTTTGAAAACTTGACAGAGAAAGGAACATTCGGATGGCCTCAAGTCTAGCAACAGGAGCAAAAGTTTCTTCAAAGTCTATTCCTTCTTGTTGAGCATACCCTTTACAAACAAGTCTGGCCTTATTTCTAGTAACATCCCCATTTTCATTCAACTTGTTCTTGAAGATCCATTTTGTCCCTATGACATTCTTATCTTTTGGTCTAGGAACCAACTGCCAAGTGTTTCTCTTTTCAATCTGCTCAAGTTCTTCATCCATTTCCTTGACCCACCATTCATCTTGGCAAGCTTCTCTTACATTTTGTGGTTCAGTAGAGGAGAGTAATGCCAAATAGCTTGAAGCGTCTGCAATTGTTCTTCTTGTTTGTATGCCAGCCTCCTTTTTCCCCAAAATCTGTGATTCTGGATGATTCTTTTGAGCATACCTAGAAGGAGTCTTTTCTTCTATCCTTATCTGTTCCTCTGGCTCCTCATGGGTTTCTTTTTCATGGGTCTCATATTCATCATCAATCTGATTTGGAGAATAGTCTTCATCCTCTTCGATATCATCATCATTTACTTGCCTAGGGAGGTATCCTTTTTCATCAACCACTACATAAATGCTGTCAACAATTCTTCCAAGTCTTTTATTATAACACTTATATGCTTTGTTGTAGGGAGAATAACCAAGAAGAATGCCTTCATCT